>VDFB02375927.1:0-22953 GCA_007258455.2 Sequoia sempervirens | reverse complement strand
AAAAAAAAAGAGCAGAGACAGGAAGGAGACACAGATAAAACATAGAGAAAGATGAGACACCACAGAGGAGAACTCAGAGCAACTTCATGAAACCTGAGTGCTCCACAACCCAGGATAGAGCTCTTCATTCCATAGATAAAAATGTAATTAATACAATGTAAACTGTAGCTGCAATGTGTAGGCACTGCAGCGGCATGGACGGCGGAAGTCTGCTAAGTCGGCTAAGTTAGCTAGGATATGTCGGCTGAAGTAGGCTGTGTGCATGATTAATTTATTCTAACATTTTTTTAATATGCATAGGTGACACCCTCCATATTTCAGCCAGTGTTACGCAATGTAACGGAGTGAATACAAATCAAAGGCAAGGAAAACCAATCCCGCAATCAAGGTCTGAAAAGACATTCCCTGACTGTGAGGTTGAACAAAAGAATAAAGATACCAAATACATGATACTGCTCTGACATGAAATATTAGGAATTTGATATGGTAGTTGAGTTTATGCAGCACCTTATTCAAGGAAATCTAGCTTTACACTGCTGGCAATTCTTGCCTTAAATGACCCTTCTTGGACCATCATAAAAAGGTATTTGCAAGTTAGGAAAAAGTATAAATAAGCAGCATGAAGAATAATAAGTTTCATTTAAGTTTCTGGCTACCAACCTGCGTGCTACGCTTCTTTATGGATATTGTAATTATGTTTGAGCAGGCACAATATTCTAGATTCTTATTGCTGCAGTTGCTATAATAGAAACTTCACAAGCATAACATTAAATGTTGACTTTGTAACTGGTGTTAGCATTATCACCACCCGATTACTAGTTAGTTAATATGAATTCTATAATTCATTTAATACCATTTGACTAATTATAATATTACTAATGGTGAAATTCATAATAGATGTAACAACAACATGAGTAATGGTATTAGTCTAAATCTTAATATTACTAGTAAATATTAATTTACATACCAATGTTATTATTATTAATAATAGTATTAATGATGAAATTAATTTTGATAAAGATAGTCATAATATTAATATTATGAGCATCATTTGCCCAAATTAAATTATCAATTATAGGTATTAGATCAAGCATGCATAATATATCAATCCAACTCGACCAATCAAGAATAATGTAACTTACTAAAAGAAATGCAAGAGATTTAAATATTGCACTAATGGTAGGGCCTTACAGAAGGTGAAAAGGTGATTGGTTAGAGAAGTTCAAGGATGAATTGTGAAATAAAGAGTAAATTTTGCAAGGATAGTCCTGTGTCCTTGGTTGAGGAAGAGTTGATGGAAATTTGAGAGTGGTGAAAGGGAAGTCCTATGTCCTTTTGAAAAATAAAAGTGATTATGAACTTGATGAGAAGAGGAAGAGAAAGGAAAAGGAAAGTGAAGATAACTAAAGGCATAAATGAAGACATGGATGAAGGCAAAGGATGGAACCAGATGAAGATAGATGAAGATTCAAGAGAAATAGAGAGGAAGTAGTCCAAGGTAGATTTGAGATTGTTTTATAGGTACAAGCAAAGTTGAATGAACATGTTTCCAAGGGACTTGGAAAGCTTTTTTGGTTGGTTATATCGTGTAGTAGCACCTTATGATTTTATGTCTTCGTCAAGCATTTTTTGTAAAATTTGAATTTTCAGATGTAAAGCATTGTAAAAGGTCATGATAAGGCCTATTCAATTGTAATTGAGCCTCAAATAGGTTCTAGGAGGTCAAAATGTCAAAAGTGCAAAAAAATCATTAGAAAAAGCTAGAAATTGAAAAAGGGAATGTAAAAGGAAGGTGAAGAGTCATGTGGAGATCCATTCCAATGTATTTGAATACCTAATAGGTCTCTAGGGAATAATGTTTTTAAAATTGTCATTTGTTGTCAAAATTGTAAAAAGACAAAAAAATAAGATAACTGCACAAATCCGGAATACCAAAGGTCATAAGGTAGTTTGGGTAGTTTAATTCGATGGAGGAAGTTGTAAATCATTTAAAAAGTCATGGTAACTCATTGCCAAGATAGGGTGAGATTGTATAGGCATGTATTGAATTGGAGGGATTGAAAAGTCATGAATAAAATTTGTCTTTTTCTTAAAAAATACTAAAAAAAGTTGTTTTCAGACAACTGAATGGTTTTATTTGGGCTTGAAGGCTCACGTGGATGTATGTACATGTTGAAATAATCAATATCCCTCATTTTTTTTCCTATATTTTTGTGCAATTTTGAATGTTATTATTTTTTTTCATGAAACTGTCTATATGTTGTCTAGGGTAAACAATGAGTTTCTATATTCTCTAACTCCATCTCTATCTATTGAAATATTTTGAAAATTGGTTTAGTTTCTCCATTTTATATGTACTTTCATGTTTAAGGGGTTTAGATCAAAAGAAGGAGATTTATTTATGAGAAACTAGAGTGACTGTCTGAAAATACAGTCTTTCATGAAGGATTGATGGCTTCATAAAGGAACTCATTACACAAGCTTACAAAATGGTTGGGAGATGATTTCAATAGTTTAGGCAGACCAAATGGAAGGTGTTGGGATCTTTGGCATAGAGGTATGAGGTTGGTAAAGGATAATTTCAATAAACCCTTGTATACATGGATCAAATTGTGCTAGGAAGAGGTTTTTAATTTTCATTGTAATAATGGATGGGTTTATTGAAAGAAATAATTGTTTACATGATTATATGGCATGAATAAAGACTGTTTGTGGTTCTAGAGGAATTTGGAGTTAGACTAAGGGTATTGTCTTCACAAATTAGGCCTATTTTGAGCATTGATTTTGTAGAACAATCAATTGATCTCTATATATTTTCTAAAACAACAATACTTTTTTTTTTTTATCTTAAAGAAGATTGAAATGGGCTCATGAAGGTGTAAATAGTTTGGATTGTTTCAATGTGGATTGGAGGAAATACCCAATTTAGGGTATGAAGACCTAATTGACAATTAGTGCCTTGAATGTAAATAATGTGGAAATTTTTTTTAACAGTGATCTAAGTGTTAGAGTTTGATTGAGTTATACCTTATTGATGTTGTAAAAGGTGTCTAAATGTTTGGAAAAGGTTTTGAAGGAAAATATGTTGTTTTTGGATGTTTGAGCAAGATGAACTCTATGAGGAAAAAGATGTTTTGACTACAAGTTAATGGTAAGTCTGATGGACCAGTGGTTTATGAATATGCATTTGGTTTATTGCAATCAATAACATGATTATTTTAGTGTATTGGATGAATGGTGATAGTTTGAGAGCATGAATGCAATATTTTTTGTTATTTTTCCCTAAGAAGTGAGTTGCATTGAATAGTGAAGAGTAATTGGTTCAGTGATTTCTTATCAGGTTATTGGTTTGGTTCAGTCTATCTAATGTTGGTTAAGGTGAATTTGAGTTTGATAAAGGATTGGAAAATTGATGCGGTGTTTTGGCTTGTCGATAGCCTTGAAGTTTCAAGTGAATATGATGTGATTTTTAGATGAAAAGAGAAAGGAATTTTGGGAGTTTTTTCAACTTGATCTTCTTAGTTGAGTTTGGGTTTTCAGTACCCTTGATGGTTGATATATTTTGGTAGATTCTCTTGCATAATTTCACATCTAAAAATTTCATTTAACGTTAGGTCATTGCATTGCACTTTCTTACTTTTCCATGATAGCATGCTTTCTTTTAAGAGATGTGGCTTTGATATGGTTAAAGATGGATTGCATAAGTACAACATCCCCCCTTATGAGTTCAATTTCAAGTACATCAATGAGGTCATTAAGAAAAAATTTAGTCATCTTTCTACTATCTTTCATAGTTATGGAAGCATCTTAGAGCAAACGGATCAAACCATTGATACAATCCTTAATATTGCATTTCCTATTGGTGAGGATGATATAATAGAAGAATATACAAGTATAGACAGTGGTGAAAACCATATTTTTTCTTCTCTCGATACCTCTCCTACTAGTGACGGAGGTATCTTGGCAAAGAAGATACAATCATTGCGGATCATGAGAGTCTTGATTTTCTCTCTCCCCCGCCTTGGAAAGATAGTATGACACAAGAATATTAGATCATTTCCACCACTTAGATTATCCAAAATCCATCTCTCAACACCTCCCCTAATTGTAAGAAGGCTTTAGTAAAAGAGGATACAATTGTGAACAATCATGAAAATCACATTTGTCAGGAGGACATGTGGATTGAAAGTGATAACCTTATCTCTCTTCTTCCTGATGTCCCTAACATTTGAAAATACCTATTTGAAAAAAAGCATTTAACCATTCATAATCATGAAAACCATAGTAGTCCTTCTCTTGATGGCTCCCCTACTTGTGATGAAGATACTTCAAAAAATATAACCATGGAGGTGATGAACATCTTAAAAGATCTCCTACTAGGGTAGATAGAATGACACAAGAGAATGAGACCTTAAAGAAAAAGGATGAAGTCATAGAAAATCAAATAGAGCCTTCTCCAAATATCCCCACTATTGATAAACAAAAAATTCCAACCATCAATAAATCCCTTAAATGTGATGAAGTCATTTTAGAAGAATCAACCCTTGAATGTCATGAAAATATAGCTTGTACCTCTCCTAAAAAATTTCCTCCTATGGAAGATGTCATGTTGTAAGAAAAGGAAAAACATTGACAATAATGATATTTTTCCCTTAGATGAAGATAATGAAGTAGTATTAGACTCTCCTTCACTAAGGGATGTTAATATTTTTCAACCTCAACTCATCCTTTACCCCCCTTCACACAAACTTCACACTAAAAAAAAACCAAATTCATCCTCTACCCACCTAAGAATAATGTGTCATGGTAGCTGAGTCATAATACTATTGCTCATACATATAACAATAGAAACAATCCACCAAAAAGAAAAACACTTTCAACATCCCTCCCCTTGCCTAATTCTATTTTACCTAGTCCTCCAATTTTAACTTCAAATAGTGGAAAGGATTATGATCTTGTCAAACAACTAAAGAATACTCCCTCTAAGATATCATTGTGGTACCTTATTCAAGCCTCCCCTCACTATCATAACATGATTCAAAATTCCTTACAACAAGTTCCTATCCCTTATAATGTGCAACCAAATTACATAACAACCATGATTCAAGGAATAAATTTTGACATTGTTTTCCAACAAACTAAGATCCCTCCTTTGGAAGTGAAAAAACAAAATGAAGCTTTTATAATAATAGCTCAATATAAAATAATAGGGATAAAGTGAACACTTGGTAACAATGTCTCTACTCTTAATATGTGTAGTGTAAACCTTCTAGACATGCTTAGGGTGGACAAATAAAACATTCAACCCAATTCTTTATCTATCAAGGGATTTGACAATGTATGAAAACAATTGCTTGGTGTGATAAATTTACCTATTAAAATTGGGAAGACCACATTGGAAACATTGGTCCATGTTATGCCTCATGATATTTCATATAATCTCCTTTTAGGCAGACCGTGGATGCAAGAAATGAATTAGGTACCTTCTACTCATCATCGTAAAATGAAGTATATCTACAATAACAAAGTGTACACACTCAAAGTAGATGATAACCCAAATAGTTTTTTAAACATTGAGAAAAACAATGAGAATCCTTTAGCATCATTGAAACAACCTACACGAGTGGAACCCACATAATAGAAAGACAAAGAAAAACATATCAAGGAAGTCACAAAACTATTAGTAGATGATGGGGGTTCCTAATATTTCACACCAAAATTCATGGGAGAATACAAGACCATGCACAAAGACTCTAAAAAGGGAAATGAAAAAGTGGTATTGTCAACACAAAACTTGGAGGACCCTTCAAAAGCATCCACCTCAACCACTTTGGAACAAAAAAAAATTATACAACAACCTTTAATGAAACTGGTTACAAACAACCACTAGATCCAAAAGCAATGAAAAAGTTTGATGGAAAAGGTTATGAGCTTATGAAACAACTTGGGTATAGTGGAAAAGGATGTGGTGCTAGAGAACAAGGTATTTGTAACCCTATAGATCCTAACACATAGGAAATGAATTGTGGTCTTGGTTATTTTCCTTTGATATAGAAATAAACAAACCTTCACTCAATACCAACACTATTACAAAACATACTTTTAATCTGACTTTAACAATAGTGCATCATGAACTAATAGACACTAGTGGTTTTGATTGTTACCCTTTGCAAGAATTGAAACAAACAAAGAAATATTTGCTTAATGCCAATGTCATCATTCAAAACACTAATGATTTGAATTCATTAGATTTTACACCCTCCTCTAAAGGAGAGTACAAAATCTTGCAATCTAAAGAGTCTTGTGTAAGTATTGTTGGTTTTTTTTCCATTGCACTTAAGAAATTTGTAATGGATAGCCAACTCCTATGTTTAAGACTCTTGAAATGACTGGCCAACTAACAAGATCTATTCAATGAATGAGATCTTCTATGGTTTAGGTTTTGTGGGGCCGAGGGTGTTCCTACTATGTTCATTTGAAGATATGCTTTATAGAACACATCATATTCATAGATCAATTTGAATGAAGAATAATTGTGCAACAATTATTATGAAATTGGCTTGTTTCTAAGTAACTTTCTACCCATTCATCAAAATGTATTCCTCATGGTAATTAACACAAACTTTTATAAAGATTAATGAAATTTTAAGAAAGCATTTAAACCCTGACTTTAGGTCGGTCATCAGACAATTATTTGATCAACCCTTTAGGTGAATCATTAAGGAATAGATCAGTGCCTTATTATATTGGGCAATGGAGTCACATATACAAGAACCTGTAACACATAAATGACAATAAAATTTGGTGGGATGGACTACTCTCATAAAAAATTTGCATTATGGAGTTCACCTTCTCTGATACATAACTACTTATCAAACCCCTTGCAAATAATTGTAAATCTATGACTCCATTTAAGAATTTAATTGATTACTTGAATCAAAGTGGAAAAAATACATAAATTTGAATAGATGTTCAAAGAAGAATGAAAATATCATTAGCATTTCATTCAAAATTCACATAAGGAGAAAATATATTAGAATTATACGTTCATTCATCTTTATTAGTCATATCTACATAACAATTTAAGATAATTTGTACATATTCTTCCAAAAGCTCAAAACAAACTATCTACTCTATTCCTATCATTCTACTCATGTAGATTTGATTCAAAACCTAACTAGAATTTTCATCCTCCCACAAGTGAGCCCTGGATTCCCTTTTATAGAATAAGGGAGCCACAAGCTTCAGGCTTAAATGAAATTTCAAATACAAAATTTTTATTTCATCTTACATTTGATTCGCATTTCAAAATTCCCCATGTGTTGAATTTGCAAGAACATGGTGCAAGTGGGGAAAACTGAAATTATAACCTCCACCAGAAAGGGGAAACATAAAGTGCCACCAAAATCCCCTTTGTCACCATTCACACTACAATGAACCAAGAGCCTACATCGCCACAAGGGAACATAGTCGACATCCAACACCAAAATGTACCATGCATGTAAAAACAAAGCCACCACCATAGCAACCCTTAACAACACCAAAAATTTCACCACCTTTCATAGGCTAGAAGGCCTTTTGTCATTCACACACCGGCCCTAGTACACACGACCATTCTGAGTAGTGGAGAGAGTTGGGGATGAAACCTGAACCCCTTCCTCAACCTTGTCGTCCTTCATCACAACATCTCTTCCACTTGGAGTCCTAATAGCCAAAGGTGGGACAAATAATACTCCCTCACCAGGAGCCAGGTTTTGACCCAAGGTTGAGAGGTACCAGGCATAGTCAGATTCAGTCTTTATCTCATTCTCTAATGAGCTACTTGTGAGGTCAATGGATGAATTCTGGCATTTGAAGGAGCCACACCCATACCTTATCTTTCTTCTAGCCCTAGTAACAAAATGCACTAGTTGCTTGCCTTTGTCATCTACCCATTGAGCATCAACATCTTAGAAATGTAACCTCCTGCTACATCTGGTGGGTACAAGCTTGGGCTTGTTGACCAGGGAACTTTCATGAATAGTAGAGTCGAGCTTTTGAGAGCTCAAGCAAGTAGACCTTCTCACTGGTTTACTCATTTTCCCTATCTGATAATTTCCCAAACTCACCTTGTCTTAATCAAGAAACTTCTAATTGCTAAGTGTGAATGGCACGAATAGCAACTATTCCTTCTATATTTATTGTGTGAAGTGATGGCACCCATAATCAATGTTTATCAAATCACATTCATAATCTAGGCAACTCGTTGGCATGCGCACTGTCACCATTTATTTCCCAATTGCATGGAAATTTGTAGATCATACTTCATGATTACCAGGATTTGTGTTTCCACATGAATTAAGATCAAATTGATCACTCTTGTAGAAATCTAGCCATTAATGTGCAATGTTTATAGAATAAAATGGCTATCACATGTCCTTCTCCAACTTTGAATATTACTTGTTGATCTCCTGAAGAGCTGGAAAATCAAACAATTCTCCCCAGATTGACTAGGTTTGAAATCTAGTGAAGCATCACTGAATTGTCTTCGATCAATGATATTAATCCATATTGAACACCAACTTCCTTGTTATCAGATCCCATGCATCTTGTGAATTGAAAGGTTTGAGCCATGTGTCACAATCTCGCTGACCCCGTAGCTCTTAACCAACCTCCATCTTCCCTTGCAAGCCAGCAGGGAACAATGGAGATTCACCCTTGCTTCTGATCTTGGCCATCAGTCTAGAACCATGGGCCACGAGCTTGGTAGTGTAGGTTGGGCCCCACATCTGTATGGGACACACGTCCACTCTTCACTAGCCTCGCTACTTTTAATCTACTGGTACTTACCACCTGCAAGCTACCAGGGTATGGCTAAGATGTCATCTCGGATCTTCGAATCTCTAAACATGCACTCTAGACAATGTTAGCATTTAATGGAAAAGATTTTTTTTAGCCGATGGTGATATTACCTTTGAAAGTGAGTGAATTAAGCTCTGGTCATTGGGGAAAAATCAAAACCCGGCTTAGGGAATAAGCTAAAGTCAATAGAATAATTGGTGATCGGTGCCTCGAGCTCAAGGGGTTGGTAAACCAACATGAAACTATGGCTCAAGAGATGACTTAAGGGATCAGTGATCGATAGAGTAGGTCAACTAGAAATTATAACGTTTCCATGTATTTGCAAATAAAACCCTACTCATTCATGGGGACAAGGGTTTAAAAGGAGACTAAGCCCAAGGGGCATAGAGAAAATTCCTTAGAATTTTAGAAGCTCCATCAAGTATGACACCTTGTACTAAGCAAGATATATCTTTTTCGCAAAATAAAGGAACATCTTCTAATCAAGAAGGTATCCTGTCGAGACTTCTCCAAGATCATTTGATAACTCTCCCTCCAAGAACATAGAACAAATTTTGCTACAAACATTCATTTTTTCCATATCATAGAGCTCATGGTCATTCTAATAATGAATGTAAGGCTTTGCATAATAAAATTCAGCATCTTTAGGATTGTGGTGCTCTTCCTTGTGTTGAAGCACCTATTTCCTCCAAATGATACTTATTTTGACTCATCCTTGTCCTGCACTAAGTGGGGGAAAGGGGTTAAGTATCCTTGTCCTCGTATGTCACTTGTTGTTGTCTCTTTTGGCTAGTTGATCACCTTTCATGTAAATATAAGAGCAAGCTTGGTATGTGGATGAAATTCCCTAAGTTGGCTTGCATGTGACATACTTATTCGTAATGTAGTTGGTTCATAAACATATGACTTAGCATATGGATTTCTGACTAAGCTCTCATGTCTTCTTTTACTTTAAATAAATTTCTCACAGTAATGGTGTTAGCAACAAGTTTAAAGTGGGGGAATACATTGACACTCATGTTTCACTATGCAATTTTCTTTTTTCTTGTGATGCGTCCTTTTCTTGGTGGTGTCATTGGGTTTTATTTCCTCCAAGAGTGTGATATTTCTTTGACTTTTCCTCTCTTGGAGACATTAGGAACAATGTTCTCTAAGAAGAGAACTTTCTTGAACTAAGCAAAATCCTTTTGAACATTCCTTACACTGTTTCATGTTCACAACAACTGTTATATGGGCACATTGCATAACATAGTTTGCATGCCTATGGAGCCATCTTATTTGTCTATGAGTTTTAAGAATACAAAATTTTTCTTTCCTTGTGGAACTCAAAGATCATTTTTGAGTAGCACCTTATCAAACTTATCAAGAGGTATAGCTTTGGTATGGTTTGAGCAGGAAGCTCGACCAAGGCATGACTTTCCCCATAGCCACTTGTGTGTGTGTGTGAGTACATACCAGCCATGAGGGTATGTTTCTCACCTTTGGGGACTTCTCACCCAATAGACAACCAAGAGTTCTATTGCCTTAGAGTGAGTATGCATTTTTGGAAAACCAACCTAGATCTTATCCACAACGTGTTGGACAAATAGTTAAAGCTTGATCCACCTTTTTTATATTTTTTTCTTATTTTTGTTTTTCTTTCTCTTATTTATTGGCATTGCATGTTTGTGTATCTTGTTTTGTTGTAAATCATACACCTAGTGTGTGTCCATTTTTTCTTATATGTTGGTTTGAATTAGGATCTTTGATCCTAGGGGCTTGATCCCATCCTCATTCTTTGTTATCCTAGACCATCTGCATTGACACTCAGACCCCTCTTGAATGTCTACTTTAGTGTGAATTTGAAACAAGTTCACCCTCTCACTAAAGTGGGGGCTAGATGGAAAAATAAAAAAAAATTCCTTTTCCTTGCTCGATTTGGGAATAATTAATGACAAAAAGGACTTAATATCACCTTGGTTTAGTGTTGTGAGGTGTTTTACACATCCACATTAGGCCTTGGGCCCTTTTTCAGCTAAATTAGCTTAACTCTTCCTTAATGTAATGTTGTAAAATGTATTTATTTACACTTTTAGATTAAATTTAGGAGTTTTGTAAACTAAGGTGGGACTAATCTAGTGTTGTAATGTGTTTTACACATTCACATGGGATTTAAGGCCCATCTAAGCTAAATAGACCCAAATTTTCCTTAATTTAGTGTTTTAAATTGTATTTATTTACACTTCCACATTGAATTTTGGGCCCTCTTGCATTTATGAACTTTATATCATCATTAATAGGCCCCTATGACCCTATATTATGCATCCAATGGCATATTTTAATGAAAATTTTGACAAGATCAACATATAAGCTTCATTTCTTGACTCTGTGAAATTCTAGCTAGAAAAATAGCCACTGTGGGACCCATTTGCCACTTTGGGTGAACGAGTCTCATCTAGGTGGGACTCATTCACCCAACTTGGAAAATGAGTCCCATTTGAGCTATTTTCAAGGTTTGAGTAGGAAATAATGGGTTTTAAGTTCAAATTTCTCCTATGTCAACCTTAGGGATCAAATTAATAGTCATGTGAGTGAATTTCCTATATAAATGAGCTCTCAAATCACTATTTCATCATACATTCATGTTATCAAGTCAAGCAGGCAAGGGTTAAGCATTCTAATTCTTCATATGGTAATCATGATATCTTTTAAGTTCAATTTTAAGGCATTGAAGGGAAAAATTATTCATCAATTCTTTCAACAATTCAAGATCCATCATCATTTCAAGGATATCAAGCATCAAGCATGTTATTGAGCTAGTGTTGTGATGTAGCATTTAAGATCTAATATCAAGCATTGTTCTACACCTATTGTCAAAGATCAAGGTCTACATCGTTCATGGCCACTTCATGTTGAGTTGTAGATTTACAAGACATCATTCACAAGGCATAATTCAAGGTATCATTTTCCATGATTCATATTATTTTTTCCATGTTCCATGCCTTCATTCCATTGTTTCTTCATTTGGTTTAATTACCTAAAAGGGGTTTGACCAAGGAAAACCCTTATTCCCTAACAATCATCAAGTTTTTCTCTCGCTTTGTGTGATTGCAAATCTAGATGCTTTGAAGACTTGAAGATCATTAAAGATTAGGTTGCAAGCTTGTTGGAGTTGTCTCCCCATTTTTAAAGACATAATATTCACAAAAAGGTCATCTACATCCTCGATATTAGAGTTTTGAATCCAGGAACCTAGAGGAGCAGATTGAGTAGACTAAGAAGGGAAGATTTAGACTTTGAATTTCCATAAAATCCAAAATGGATGAGTCCCACTATAGTATTTTTTCAAATATTTTTGTGGGTTTAGATATCCATTTTTCCTGAAACTTGCTTCTGTGTAGAAATCTAGAACTGGGACTGATTTTCCCTAAATGGGGAATGAGTCCTAATAGGCTAAAATTTTAGAATTTGTAAAATTTTAAGTTTCCACTCAAGTCTCTACAATTTTCTAGGTGCAAACATTTTGTACGGTAGCTTTCTATTTTGTTCTTGTTGCATTTCTAGGTCATTTAAATTAAGCTTGCATCATATTAGGGTTTAACATTTCATCTTGCATGTCATTGTCTTTTCCAAGTCAAAACTTGGTAGTGAACCCCTCATTAAATCATATTCATCCCCTAGGACAACCCTATTGTAAGATCACTTTCTCTTTTTCATTGAGATCTCTAGGGATATCCTTGAGTGGAATACCTTTGAAAGTGGGTGTGATAGCACTTAATCAATGCTTTCCCCCACTTTTTGAGGTTCCAATGTCTTGTCATCTTCTCAGCAATATGGTGCCATGAGTACAGTGCTCTTGGGGTAGTGTTTTTGGGTATATCATTCATGCCTTCTTATATTTAGTTAACATGGTTATTCACATTGAATGTTCTCAAATTTTAGTGTATTTTGCTAACAAAAAAAATATCATGATAGTCTTGATCATGTTGATCTAATGGAAAGTGATTAAAAGGTTAGTGATATGAATGGTCAAGAGTTGTTGGTTAGTGCACAATGTAAAATATTGCTCTAGCTTGTATTGTTTAGTGTTTTTTGTGAATTGGTGATTTGTGCAAATTTTTTGGCATACATCAGGGAGTATATATGCAAATGTTTAATTTATTACTATGCTCTGATAGTGGGAGATTTTTTTTGATGAAATTGGAAGGTGGTTTGATACTTGACAATGATTCATGTTTTTGCTGACATTGACTTTAATTTTTGCTTGATGACAATGAAGCTTTGATGTTAATGACATTTGTTGTGCTAATGGATCTTGAAGGTCTTCTTGATAGGGGGAGTGTGTAATTTATTCTTCATTGTTTTCAAAAGGGGAGAAGAGAAACTAGGTGTAGGTGTTGGTGTTGGTTGACATCAATGCCCAAGTGGAAGTTTGTTGGCATGTGTTTTGTCATTGATGTCAAAGATGCCAAAGATATCAGTTTGTTAGTTGCATTTAGTCCTTATAAGGTGATTTCTTCATTATTATAGTGATTGATACATCTTCAGGGTGTTGATGTCTAATGCATCCAAAGGTTCACTTCATGGTATAGGTTCACAATTTATGTTGGTGAATGTTGTTTCCTTTGTGCATTATGCAAAGACAGGGTACTTGTTCATATTAATTTGATGCAAACTTGTAGATGTAACATATAATGGTGTTCAATGTGTTCCTTCATTTCATAATGATGTCCAAGCTGCTTCAAAGGAAGTTTTGGTGCAACATGAAGGAAAGGTTAGTATTAAGCAAAGGTTAATGTCCAAGAGATTTTCATAGTTGTTTTTCAAAGATAATTGGTTGATGGTCTTCAAAGGTCACATTCCTTTGTTCATCTTTATTACATAATGGCATCATGATGATGTGTTTTTATCTTATAGGTTACTTAATTTTATAGTTCATTTCATGGTGTTAGTTTTTTATTGATGCACAAATGAAGCTATTGGATATGAATTTTTTTTGTTATTAATCTTTTCCTAAAGCCCTAAGATTTAGGGTTTAAGTCTTTTGATGAAATTTAGAGAGCTCCTAAAGTCCCTAGGGCATGAACTTCTAAATTCCCTAATGGTATTACATTTTTCCTAGTTGAATGTGTGAATCACAGTCTTTATAGAAACTACCTTTGCATCTAAGATCATTATATAATGATCACAATGGTAAGGAAAGATCCCACAATATACCATTAAAATTTCAAAACATATTTCAAGGAACAAAAATTATTTTAAAAAAATCAAGTGATATGCAAGAAGCTAACTAAACATCTCAACAGAGAGCACCTCTATAGAGTGTTGGGAATTTTACTTTCCTAATAGACAAGAAAGGTCTTACCTCTTCAAACCATCAACATTGATGGCTAGACATATAATCTTGAATAAATGAAGTTTGGACTACTTTGATAAAGATGGGGCTAAATCCAAGAACTTGTATTATAATAAAAATAAGAAACCAATTATTGTCAATCAATGATTTACATTTAAATTTCAAGATGGCTACCTTCTTGAGTTCATTCTTTGATAGGAATGTGAAATGTCATCTCTTTTGTAATTGGTTTGTAACTATTTTTAGATATCATATTTTTTTAATATCTCTAAAAATTCATTGTGCAAGTTTTGACAATGGTGTGGGTTCTATGAGATTTTTTTGTTAATGGAATCATGGATCAAGTTTGATGAAGATGTGATTTACACTCTGCAAAGATTCATTATTGTGTTTATGTTGAAATCTTTGATGAATAATCTATTTTGAAATTTTGAAGCACTTCATTGTGCTAGTTTTATTTGCATACACAAATATATAGATTCTTGAGTCTCCAATGAAAATAAGACAATCAAGAAATTATTTGTAATGAAATAGAGATTATACTCTTTAATTTTATTTTTAGAATCATTTTAATGTGAAAATATTATTTTTTAGTGACGAAGTTGCTAACTCAAAAACTGAGTGAGGTTGTAAACAATGAGGTTTCTTGTTTAAGCTAGTGAGGTTTCTTGGTTAGCAAGTGAGGTTGTAAAACTAGCCAGTGAGGTTTTGTAATCAGTGATATTTTATTAAGCGAGTGAGGCAATCTTTTCTGAGTGGTTTTTTCTCTTTGTAAAGGGTTTTACACTCATAAACATTATGTTATGGGGTCTTCATCTTTTGTGATCTAATTATGTTCTTTATGTTCATTCAAGTTAGATAGCTTTGCATGCATAATGCTACACTTGATAATTTAACTATTCTGAAACCAACATTCTACATGTTCAAAGTTGGGAAATATTAATTTAAGTTCAATTTAATATGTCATACCAATGATTCACCCCCCTCTCAGTGGTATTGTACTCCAATACCACTCGTGGACATGATGATGAATAAAAATAATTTCCTTCTCATAGGTGGAATTAGCATCAATATTTTTTCAATAGGGTCTCACTAATGAAGTCAAGGGGTCACCCATAATGCATTAAAAAAAAACCCAATCGTGAGTCTAAGGTATCACTTACAATAAATATTTTTTGAAGAGGTCAAGGATGGAAAGGATTAGATTCATGTAAACAAATTGTTTAAGTATCTCAAAGGCCACATCAATAATGGATCACTACTAGAATGAATTCTTTTTTAACATGACAATAAGGTGGGTAGCCATCATCCTTGAAAATTTATGCTAATAAACTATGATGACAAGAAATCCGAAAGGAATTTTAAGGGTTGTGAAATTTGGAAACTTATGTATTATTTGACATAAACTATAATATATTAGACATTGTTTAGAGTGCGGGTTTTTTCTTTTGAAAGTGTTTTGCCCACATAAATCAGTGTTTTTTGGTATGCATGATATTTGTGCTTATTTTCATTTAGATTTTGTAACTATTATAATGATCTAAAAAAAATCATTACCCTCCTCTCAATATTAGTGTAGAAAGTTATTTATCTACCTTAGCTTCCTTACAAGTGGTGTCAAAGTCTTTTCACCTTTTTTTATTTATGGGTTGTTGGGTTTTTAGATAATCTAGATTTGAGGGGGAGCTTGTGTAGAAGAAACTTTGGGATATAGGTGCAAGAAGTTTCAAATGGTAAGTTCATCAAGGAGAATAGAGGTGAATAAATTTTCTATAAATAAATTTGAGATATGGAAGTTGAATATGGAGGATATTTTGATGATTGAGATCTATGGGATGTTATCGATGAAAAAGTTTTAAGACCCACATATCTTACTTTGGTTTCTCAATATGATGTTATGGACCATAAAGACAAATTTATAATTATATTGTTCTTGGGAGAATATATTTTTATTAATTTCCATGAAGATATCTCTACATAAAAAACTATGGAAGAAAATTTCTGATATGTATCAAGCAAAATTTTTAGTGATTAATAATTTCTTGAGGAAGAAATTGTATTCCTTGATAATAGAAGAGGGTGGATAAATTATAGGCCACCTAGAAGAATTCAATATATTGGTAGCTCAATTGGCATCAATTGGTGTCAAAATGGATTAGAAGGAGAAATGTTAGATCTTTCTTTGTTTTTTGCTTGATTCATGGGTTTCTCTTGTTATGTCTATTGGGAGTACTATTATCTTGAATACTAAAGTTGTGATGGCTTCTTCAATTTTTTAAGAGATAAGGAGGAAGGTATTCATCAGTGCCAAGGAGGCCCTAAATTTTTGTAGAAGACCTAAGGAGAAAGGAAAGAAAAATGAGAAGGATTATAAACCCAAGTCCAATGGGAGATCTAAATCTCCTAGAAAGTCAAAAAAAAAAATTTGGAACTATAGTAAGTGTAGACACTTCCATAAGGAGTGCAAAGAAGAATATAAAAAAGAAATTTGATTATGATCTGATTTCAAGAAGGAAGATGGTGATGCATTCATTGTAAATTTGTAAACTTGCATAGGTAATAATGCATGGAGAAAAGGGTCTAATGACCTTGAAAAATATTTTTTTGTTGAATGGCTGTCTAATTCAAATCTTGATTTTCAATTATGTGAGCATTACATTTATGAAAAAAATTGTATTTAGTTTTACTATAGTTATCATAAATATTGTGGTGTATTAGATCTTATTAATTGATGTGTATGGTCTTGTAGATGTTCCTTTAGTTTGAAAATCAACATAATATGTTTCATTTATTGATGATTATAGTAGGACATGGATATATTTTATAAAGAGTAAATTTAGAGTTTTTAATTGACTTGAAGAATTTAAAGAAATAGTTGGGATGCAAACTAGAAATAAAATAAAATGTTTGAGGACTAATAATGGTAGTAAATTTTTCTCTAATTATTTTGATAGATTTTGTAATTATTGTGGAATTCATATAAAAAATAAAACTTTGTATTCTCTACAGTAAAAAGAAGTTGTAGAAAGAATCAATAAGACACTAATGGAGAAGGCGTATGCTAAGTGGTGCTAGTCTAATTTTTTTTTTTTGGGTTGAAGCTATTTCCACTACTTGTTATCTAATTAACAAGTATCCTACATTAGCTCTTATTGATAATATTCCAATAGAGGCATGGTCGGGTCACAAGACTTCATTGAGACATATTTGATTTTTTGGTTGTGAGGCATATGCACATGTGCCAAATGAGAAGTGAATAAAGTTGGAGAACAAGACTGTGAAAGGTATCTTCATCGAATATGTCTATGGTGTTGGCAACACAAGGGTAGAAAATTGAGAGGGGGGATGAATCAGTTGTCACTGAATTTTCAACTTATTCAACTTTATAACCTTATTCTTAGATATGATCATTAATCATGAAATAATATATGAAAAACACATCAGAAGCACAAATAACACCAAGATTTTTACGTGGAAACCCTATTAGGGGAAAAACCATGGTGGAGGTCAGTCCAGAAGATTATAATCTATTAAAAGTATAAGGAAATATGATTGGGTAATGCACATGCATTTAGGCACACTGCCTAGAGCTCACTACTCAATTACAAAGGAAGACACACTGTCTTACAAAAATATTCTGATTATATCAATCAGATTTTGAACTGAGAAAATAGAATCTGCTAATCTTCACGTGGATCTCTGAAACTTGATGCGGATAAACTAGATATACTCAAAAAGAAAACCTTTAGTCCACAACCTTTGAACAACAATGTACTAAGTTCACCGATATACTAAACTTCACTTCACCACTGACAACCTGCAGCACTTCTTATTACAATTTTCTTAATATCCTTGACATATACAACTTCTAATGCATTAATGCTAATAGTGTTGACATTAATGAAAACCACATATTAGCAACATATCCACAACATCCAACAATCTCCCCCTTTGGCATTGATGGAAACACATGATGTAAAAAACATCATCAATCCAACTTTCTCTTAGCACTTACTCCTCCTTAGGTTTTTACTCTTCTCCCCAACTCTTTCACATGACTCTTCTTCCCACAAAGTTTTTCACATTAATCTTCTCCCACTTTTTCATCAATGAAAAATATATTTCCTATACAAGCTCTAAACCACATATGTGAACACCTGAACATTTGAAAATATAACTACTCCCCCTGAGTAGCAGCCACTGCTACATCAATACGGATCAAAATATGACCATGAAATACATATATTGATGCAAATCAATGCATCTTAGTTCTGATTAGAAGGGGTAATCACCCTTAACTTCCCTCTAAGATACTCAAACTTATCCTTAATAAATGGCTTGGTAAATATGTCTACAATATGATCCTTAGTAGGCAGATACTCCAATCTGACTTCCTTTTCACTTACTTTCTCTCTCAAAAAGTGAAACTTGATAGATATATGCTTGGTCTTAGAATGAAGCACCAAATTCTTAGATATGTTAATAGCACTTGAGTTATCATAGAATATAACAATAGGTTCATCATACACAACTCTAATATCCTTCAACATCTGCTTCATCCATAGTACTTGAGTACAATTGTTAGTAGCAACAATGTATTATGCCTCTATAGTAGATAAAGAAATAACATTATGCTTTTTGCTTAGCCATGAAATCAGCTGATTTCCCAAGAAAAATGCTCCACTACTAGTACTTTTCTTGTCATTCACATCTCCTACCTAATCAGCATCAGTAAAGGCACTCAAAGTAAGATCATCATCTTTAGGATACCATAGGCCAAAATCAACTGTCCCCTTAAATTATTTGAAAATCCTCTTCATAGAAGTCACATTTGATTCTTTAGGATCAACTTGAAATCTTGAAACAATACATACAAAATTCATGATATCAAGCCTAGTTTGAGTCGAATAGAGCAATCCACTAATCATTGATATATATCTAGTTTGATTTTCCTTTGGAGAATCATTAGCAGTTGTCAACTTGCATCTGATCACCATGGGTGTACCAACTGGATTTGAGTCTTCCATACCAAATTTATTCAACAATTTTTTCACATACTTGGACTGAGTTATAAAGATCCCTCTATCTAACTGAGTAATTTGCAATCCCAAGAAGAATTTCATCTCTCCAATAATTGACATCTCAAACTCATTTTGCATCTCATTAGAAAACTTCATGCAAAAGCTATCATCTCCTCCAAATATGATACCATCAACCAAAAATTCCATAATCAAATCTCTATTATGATCAATCTTGAAATACAAATTACTATCAGTAGTACCTTTGTTAAATCTAAGCTTCACCAAGTACTTATCCAATCTAGAATACCATGCTCTAGGGGTTTTCTTGAGTCCATACAATGCTTTCTTCAACTAACAAACCATATCTCCTTGATCAATCAACTGAAATCCATCCAGTTGTTCAACATACACCTCTTCTTCCAACTCGCCATTTAGAAAAGCTAACTTAACATCCATCTAATAAACCTTGTATTCTTTGTAAGCATCATAAGCAAGAAACAATCTCACAGCTTCAATTCTAGCAACAAGGGAAAAGATTTATTTAAAATCAACACCTTCCATCTATGAATATCCCTTACATACCATTCTCCTTTTGTTTCTAACCACTTCACCATGCTCATTCAGTTTGTTTCTAAAGACCCATTTAGTTCCAATTACATTTTTATCCTTAGGTCTAGGAACAAGAATCCATGTATCATTATTTTCAATTTGTTATAGTTCCTCCTTCATTACTTCAACCCAATGTTCATCTTTGCATGCTTCATTCACATTGTTAGGCTCGGCCTTTGAAATCAAATAGTATTCTTCTGCAATCTTTCTCCTAATCTAAACACCTTTGTTCTTATCACCTATGATTTGATTCTCTGAATGATTCAACCTTGCATACCTCAGAGTCTTAGGGAGTTCTTGAACTTTGGGCTTGTCTAATCTCTATTATTATCTTCCACCAATTTATCCTTCCTCTTGATCTTCTTGATTCACTAGAATGATTTGGACTTGATTTGAAATATGACTTTTGTTTGTAGTATCATTTTGATCATCAAAATCATATCCATAGGTTTTGGATGGTCCACCTATGTCTTCATCAACCTTAACATTTGCACTTTCAACTATTTTATTCAATTTCTTATTATAACACTTGTAGGCCTTGATTTTAGTAGAATAACCCAAAAATATTCCTTCATCTCTCCTAGCATCAAAATTTCCTATATCTTCATCTCTTTTGATATAACACTTGCTTCCAAAGATCTTGAAATATCTAACAGTAGGATTTTGACTAGTCCATAGCTCAAAAGGAGTCTTACCAATATCAACTTTGATTTGTACTTGGTTAAGTATGTACACAGTAGTACTCATAACTTCTCTCCAGTAGATATGAGGTGCGTTTCCTTCCAACATCATAGTTCTGGTAGCATCTAGAACTATTTTTTTCTTCCTTTCCACAACTCCATTTTGTTGAGGGGTCTGCAATGTAGATAATTGTCTCTTTATTCCATGTTCCTCACAGAAAGAATTGAACTCACCAGAAGTGAATTCACCACCTCTATCTAATGGGTATGTGTAGGATCATCATGGAAAAAAAGGCCCTTAAGTGGTAAAAAATTCAGAAAATTCAGAGTTAAGCAACTTGATGTAAAAATTTGAATAAGTTATCTATATTATTTCAAAAATATGTAAGAATAGAATCTGTAGAAAATTAAATTTATTTTCTAAGCTACTAAGATTTTTTTTTAAATAAAATCTATTTGGTGAAAATTTGAAATTTCAATGTAGTGGTACTTAAATTTCAGGGAAAAAATAAGAAGTAGGTGTTTGTCTGACCACCCTAACCACAATAAAATGATAATTTTTTTTATAGGATTTTAGATATAAGTACATGACTCATTCCCCAATGTGATGCATATTTTTTTTAACTTTTTTCCAAGTAAATAATTAATTATACATTTTTTATTAATCTTTTAAAAAAAATATAAAAACTCGTATGTCTAACCACCTTAAGTTGGTCAAAGCTTCATGAAATTCAATTTTTCTTTTTTTAATCCTATAGTATGTGAAGCATAGAATGTGACACATGTTTTGGATTCAAAAAATGTGATACCATTTGAAAGTTATAGATGTTTTCCAATCAGCCTATCAATTAGGACTTTAGTCGTAATTTGAATAGAAAATGAATAATAACTACTTATTAAATTCAAAGTAAAGAATAATTTATATTAGTGGAAAGATGAGAAAATCCTTTAAAAACCCTTTTCATTTCATCAATTTTGGGCAGAAAAATAGTCATCAGCCACATACCCATCATATTGCAACTTTTTAGCCCATCATGATCCTACACATACCTTGATCTTAGACACTTAATATTTAGACCTATCTCTGTCTCAACCATAGCCTTAAATATCTTGAACTTTTCCAAAGCTTCAGATTTATCCCTTAAGAAAGTAGGCCACATCATTCTTGAATAGTCATTAATAAGCAACATGAAGTACAAGTGTATCCTTGTAAACTTCAAGCTCTAGTAGGACCACACAAATTAGTATGCACAAGATCCAACAATCAATTTGAATTTTTTTGTTTGCTTCAAAATGAAATTCTTGTTTGGTTTCCTAATTGAAATTCCTTGCATATGGCATTAGTAGGTTTCATCAACTTAGGAAGATCTCTCACAGCCTTAGTAGAACTTATCTTGACAATATTATCAAAGTTAACATGACACATTCTCCTATGCCACAACCATCTTTCATCAATTTGAGCAATCAAGCAACTTTTTCTAGCAACACTTAGGTGAAATATATTACCTTTGGTTTTTGTACCTAATGCAATCACATTTCCATAATTTCCCAATATTTTGTACTTACCATCCATTAACTAAATAATGTATCCCTTGTCAACCATTCATCCAACACTTAAAATATTATGCTTAAAACCTTCAACATAAAGAACATCATCAGTATTATGCTTACCGTCAAGAGAAATACATCCTTTTCCATGGATCACATCAGCTTTTTCATTACCAAATCTCACAACACCACCATCATACTTTTCCAAACTCACAATCTTACTTTTATCTCATGTCATATGATGAGATCAACCACTATCAATTATCCATTCATCCTTCTCTTCAACTCGAGCAGCTAGGGCTTTCTCCACATTTGTACAATTAGCAGATTCAGTAGACACGAGATTATTTTCCTTGATAGCAATAAAAACAAATTTATCTTCACTTGCATTTCCTTTATCAGATTCATCATCTATCAAACCTTCATCAGCAACATAGTAACACTTCTTTTGGAATTCAGGATTATTAAATCTTGGCTTGGAAACTCTCTCAGGACACCTTGATGCAAAATGACCTATTTTATTGCAAGAGAAACATTTAATACACAACTTCCCCTTATACTTACCTTGTCCTCTAGCTTTTATTTTCACAATTAGTGGATCAAGGTCTTCTAGCTCTCTTTCCTCTTCATCAATTTTTTTCATTTCATCCTCATACTTGATTGTCTTTGAACCATATATTTTTGGGTCACTATGGACAATTCTAGCTCTTCTAGGGTTTTTCACCTAAAAGGAGAGAGATCATAGGACCCAAAAATGCATGGGGTTCATTAAATTAATGTTATGTGTGATGTTGTTATTCCTAAATGAAGTAAAATAAATGCAATTAACTGATCTAAATGAGTGAAAATGAATGCAAAAATATAATTTAAGCTATGTTTGTAAACACATTATGATATGCAAACAACTATGTAAATGAAA
>VDFB02375925.1:0-26977 GCA_007258455.2 Sequoia sempervirens | reverse complement strand
CTTCTTGAAGTCTGCCTTACATTTGAAATGGAAGTCTCCAAAGTCCGCCATAAGGAATGGTGAGAATGTCCGGACAAGAGGAAAGTCCTACCTTGGCACTTAGAAAAGAGACAAAGCACATGCAAAGTCCGCCATGGAAAAGTGTTCACCAAGCCCAACTTGTAGAGAGAGAGTATGGCAAATAGTGAGAAGTCCGATTTCGGGAAACAGTGATGAAGAGTTAAAAATGAAATATGCTCGTGCCAAGATGAAAATGACGAAGAGTATGAAGTTTGCTTTAAATTTGAAACAAAATTAACTTTGATATTAGGAGAGAGTTCAGCTCGAGGCCAAATTTCAGGAGAGAGAAAATGAAAATCTTCATCCAACATTGGGATTAATGAATAATTTTTGCCATGGTTAAATTTAAAAATAAAATAAAGATAAAATCAAATAAATTAGCCATTTTGGAAAACCTTTCAAAGCTTATCTTGAAAAAGTTATCTTTTTTTTACTGCAGGTGGATGACTACACAAGGCGAATCTTCAAAGAGGAAAATGGCAAAGAAAGTGTAAAGTCCGACTTGAAAGGAGATGAAAGAAAACATGGGGAGTCCACCCTTGCACATCGCAAGACCAACGGGAAGTCCGCCAAGAATTTGGCATCATGAAGACAACGGCAGGCACACCGTCAAGTACATCCAACTTACGCAAGCCAAATTCAAAATTGAAGACAAATGTTCCGGCGAAGTTTATTTTAGCACAAAAATGGCCAAAATTTTGAAGGTATGGGAAATTCTCCACTGAGAAAGTTCCAATTTCCTCCATTGTGGCGAAGACACAAGGAAGTTGCTCTCCAAATCCAAGGCGAGGTGAGAAGAAGAAGCCAAAGTAATCCAAGTGCAAAGGACAAAATCATCAGCAGGAAAAATATTCTAAGGCAAGAACATGGAAAAGGAACAAAGTAACCAAGGAAGACATCCAACCTACTGAAGTGGCGCCTCAATCAATCAGATTGTTCCAAGTCAGCACATCCAGATTCAACAACTTTCTGTTTTATTTGTTGGTTCATATTTGGTAAAAAGGACAAGTGTCCTCGAATGTAATTTTCTCATTGGTCGAGAAGGAGTTAGTTAGGACAAACCCTAATTAGGGTTTCATTTTGTAATCTCGGCCGTTGATTCCAAATCAATCTTGGCCATTGAATTGTAATTGGGGAGCCTATAAATTGAGCTCACCCCCTCATTTGTAAAGCATGGGAGCATGTTGCAAAACATGTTGAGATAAGCAATTGTTGTAAGACTGCCAAAGTAATAAGTAATGCATGCATTGTTCTGATGGTGATTACTTCTCTTATTTTTAGAGTTGTTATGGTTCTTATCCGTCATCATAGTTTAGATTTTATTTCATGTATGTTAGATGAATGCAAGATTTGATAAGTATTGATTTATGGTGAAACTTTTTCCTCATACTTTCTTTGAATGGATGATTTTCATTCAATGCGTAAAGTTAGCCTGAGCTTATTTTGTGGATGCTTAACTTCTATCTGGATAATTATTGTTCGATTTGATGGTAGTTATTCATGACGTGAAAATCATAAGCACATTCCCTCGAAGATTGCACCCCCTTTGTGTAGTTGTCGTTGAGCGTGGCGAAGCGAAGCGTGGTTATTGGTTCCACCAAGTCAATACCGTCTCTTGAATTCTTAGGAGTAGATTACTGAACCTTTATCTCCTTTTTCAGTTTGTTTGATCCATGACCCAAACAATAGACCTTCATTGTCTAGACCTTCATTGTGAATTGAACAAGCCTAGCATAAGTCCCCTTGTCATAACCAACAAATCACATCAAACCACAGAGCTCATCCACACCTAACTGAAACATTGGAATTGCCGTATGATCTTTCTTGCAGTCTTAGCATACGAGGTAGTTTTTCAAGAGGGGGTAGAGCGTCTTTGACACTTTATTCTAGGATGTTTGTTGTGTCATAAAATGCGCATCAACAGTTCCCTAGTAGAGTCGCCAGGAATTTGTTAGTGAACGGATTTTCCCTTATGAAAATACATCAATTATCAACTTCATAGCCCATTAAAATAAGGACAAAGTTACTAACAACAAGGAAAGATCACAATTTCATTTGTGACTTTCCTCTGAATTTTTAATGAGGTACAACTCCCTCAAAGGCAACAAATACCTGATAATGGATAGGCTTTTAATTAGAAAGCGGGAAAGGTGAACTAACATTGACCTATAACCATGAAATCAATGCGATAAATCAAACAAAACTATTAACGTCCTAGCACAAAGGCCATAATTACTATAGTAGATAAAATAGTTTTCAAGAGAACCGACTTCAATCTCAAAATAGGTAAATGTAACACAACGAAGCTTTCATTCTGAAAGAACAAAACTTCAAATATTGCTTAAGCTCACAAACTTATTTAATATTGACATAACATTTATGATTCAATGTTCACAGAGACAGAGTATTCTGAAATCAAAACCAATTCAAAATTGTTCCTCATTCATTTCCTTTACATCATAGTGTAATTCAAAAAGTTGGAATTCAGACCCTACAAAAGTCCCTTGAACATAAATTTATATTTCCCCAATCTTGAATCTTTTCTGTTAAGATAATTGTCATCTTTTCAAGTGGCGGTTTTGCAAACTATCACCTAATTTTAAGTAACCGAGCTCCAAAGAACATTTATGACTATTTTAAATAAGTCATAATTACAATACTCTTCTCCATTTGATTTTGATAGGTGAATGAAGCATTGTTGCTTGTATGTCATGACCCCAGTGGCTTACTGTATGTGTGGACAGCATGCAGCCTTTAGAATTTGCATTTAATACATATATACTTCTGCAATTATGCTCGTGTGAATTGCCTTAGTAAAGGATGCCACTTGAAGCTAAAGCTTGTTAAATTGAGAAATTAATGCAACTCCATCACATCAATGGTCACCTTCATTAATTTCTAGAGCAATATTGTTGTCCTTGTGATTGCTAGACATTCCCGAGAAAATCTTTGATATCTATCTCCCACCATGCCATTCAACTTCTATAAATCTGAGATTACTTTCATTTTCATCATTCTGATTTCATAGTTCTCAATTAACTTAGGATCTTTGAGCTCATAGTTCTTTATACCATCCTCAATCTAATTGGCAAACGAAGTTTGTTAATAAGTGTTTGGAAGGATATCTATGTTGTTTCACTTTAGATAAACAGTCTCAATGGGTAGATTGGCTACCACTAGCAGAATGGTGGTATAACACCTCCTTTCATAGATCATAAAAAATGTCTCCATTTATGACATTGTATGGATATCATCCTCCTTCCATCACATCATCATTGTCACCAAGAGTTCACGTTGTGGAGGACCACATGCTTCATGAACAAGTACTTTTAGGAGTTAAAAAGAATCTATCCATGGCACAAAATTGAATGAAGCAATACCGTAGTGAAAGATGTTTTGAAGTTGGGGATTGGGTTTTCTTAAAATTGCAACCTTACAAGAAAATTTCATTGAAGCAAAACTCAATGAATAACAAGTTGTCTTCAAAATATTATGGCCCATATCAAATCATGCAAAAGATACCTAGTGTTGTCTACAAGCTTGAATTGCCATCAACAACAAAGATACATCCATTTTTTCATTTTTATTCTTTGAAGAAGGTAATTGGGAATAATATGCCTACTTAGACAATATTGCTCGAGCTCGATGAAGAAGGAAGAATCATGCTGGAACCAAAGTTTATTCTTCAAAAATGCACAAGGAAGCTAAGGACCAGAACACTCACTTAGTATCTCAGTCAAGGAAAGAATTTACCAATTTTAGATGCCACATGGGATGACGAGGAGTTCATTCATAAGCATGCAAACTTGCTTAGCATTGAGGACAATGCTTCTCCAAAGAGGGGGGGCATGCAACGCCCATAATATTAGAGTACATCGGGTTATGAATAGTTGGCTTTTGGCTATCTTAACTCTTAATTAAGTCATATGATCATTATTATATTGTTATTTAGTTAATTAGGTCAGCCTAGGGCTTATATAGGGTTATCTAAGTCGGTCGGGGTGATATCCTAGGCATAAATAAGTTATATATACGTGGTAGCGAGTCTTATTTCATCATCATATTGTAAATTATGTTCTCATTGGAGATATTTGGAGGTTTGCCCCCTCAAAGTAGCTTGTTATTCTCATTTATTATCAAGTATTTGCAGCATATTTTGTATTATATTCTTCTATTGTGCAAGTTATTTCATTACAGTAAGTAGCATAGATATCTTAGATACATCTATCTAAAAAGTTTCGAGGCTTAATAAGGAGAAGAATATTGGGGTTTATGTTAAATTGTATTATATTTTATATGAGGTGAAATTATATTATTAGTTTGTGAGATAGGATTATATAATCAGTATTATGGGGTTATAATAATTACTTAATTTAATAATGAAATAGGATTATATAATTAATTGTTGGGTTAAAATAATTACTTATGTTTGTTGGGTTGTTGTGAGGTTGTAATGACACCTACATAAATTAGAAGAGGTGACATATTTGATGGGTTTGATCATGAAAATAGATGGTACATCCCAGAAAATAGGATGGGAAACAAATCATATGAATTGTATAAGTATCTCTCCTCATATAACTATTAAATATCTTATTATTTCCCATTTCCTTGCAAATTTTGAATAGATTACATGTACCAATACATCGTTGATTTCAAGCCAATTTGATATTTGGAATCAAGGATAAAATATCTCATGCTATCACAACAATTATCTCCATTGGGTATGAGTGGATGTGAGAAGATCAGCCTTAGGTTCCGCATAGGGTATACAATAAGAAATAGCATCTTTAATATTCTTTAGAAATCCTAGCAAGTCCACAATTAAGACGCTCAATATTACAAGCAATTTATTTTCATAGTGGAAATCAAAGTTTAGAGTGGATTGCTATTTTTTCCATGCACCACATTTTTTGGCAATACTAAGATGAAAATTTCCTATCGATCTATAAATTATATGGTCATTCAATTTGTAAAATTTCATAGCAATATATCAATTGTAAAAGTAATTTTAAAATTGGTGTGAGTATAGAGAATAAAATAGCTCTTAATAAATTTGTGTGATTTGGGATCAATATGTTATAAACAATGGTGCGATATGTGTTATTATGAAAAATATAATGTAGAATGTCTACCAAAAGTTACAAATGCTTTATTTGAAATGGATAAGAGCGACATCTAACGAGAACAAACAAACCAAAAGGATAAGAACTTAACTAAAAGAATAAATAATATTCCTAAAGTCTATTGTAAAGATTAATTGACCATTATATACTAAATATTACAATAATACTTTAATATTCTCCTTTAATGATCAATCTACTAACTACACCAAGCTTATCCCAAAATTTGACAAATATGTCAGGGCCCAAAGACTTGGTAAGAATGTTTGTAATACTTTAATACTCTCCTTTAATGATCAATCTACTAACTACACCAAGCTTATCCCAAAATTTGACAAATTTGTTAGGACCCAAAGACTTGGTAAGAACATTTGTAGTTTGATTCTTAGAAGGTAATATTGCAACATCACCTATCCATCATATACAAGTTGCCTGATAAAAGGACAATGGAGCTCCACATGTTTGGTACGCTCGTGGAAGATTGGATTCTTGGCAAGTTTTAGCACCCCTTGATTGTCACAAAACAAGGATAACCATTGGAGAACCAAAATCTTTTTCAACTAAGGCCTTATACTGCTGAAATATACCGTACACATCTAATTATTAGACCTAAGAGTAACTATTGGAGAACCAAACTCTTTTTCAACTAAGGCCTTATACTGCTGAAATATACCATACACATCTCATTTGTTTTTCAAAAAATACACCCACATTTTTTTGCTGAAATCATCAACAAATAATAGAAAATACCTGCAACTAGTAACTGAAGGAGTATTCATTGGACCACATAAATCAGTGTGAACCAACTGCAATACCTTAGAAGCTCGCCATGATCACCATTTGAGAATGGAGTCCAATGCTGCTTTCCAGCCTAACAAACCTGGCATACTCCATGAGTCTGAATCTGAATTGCAGGGAGGCCACCAATGAAATCATCACGAGCTAACTGAGAGAGATACTACATGTTTAGGTGCCCATAACGCTAATGCTAAAGACTGTTGATGGATGTACTCCTGGCTACCATAGTGTGCTCTTGAGAATCACCAAAGTCAACGAGTCTATAAAGACCATGATCCTCAATGCCCTGAACAAATGTGGTGCGTGTCTCTCTATCAACAATGCTGCAAGTGTGCATGCTGTAAACGATATCCAACTGAGGAGAGTGTGTTGTAATCTAATTGACAAAAAAAAGGTTCAACTCCATGCCAGGTATGAAGTATACATCGAGAAATATTAAATTTCTCCCTCCAAAGTGAATATGTATGTTGCCCTTGCCGACAACAGTATACTCCTCGCCTCCTCCAAAGATGACCGAATCTCTGAATGGTGTGTATTTAATGGACCAATCCCGACGATGAGTGAAATGTCGAGAAGCACCTGAATCAATGTACCATGCAGAAGATTTAACAAGATCTGCTGGAATCTTGGCCATGAAGGCGTAGAACGCAGACTCCTACTTAGTGT
This sequence comes from Sequoia sempervirens, assembly GCA_007258455.2. Lineage (NCBI taxonomy): Eukaryota > Viridiplantae > Streptophyta > Pinopsida > Cupressales > Cupressaceae > Sequoia > Sequoia sempervirens. The sequence continues at coordinate 20,330 of VDFB02375925.1, read as the reverse complement.
GCTCTACAACATTGGCTTTAGGCTTAGACTCTCCTTGCTTGTTCTGTTTAGAAGCCAAGCGTTTCTGGCAAATCTTTCTTCATGTGACCAAATTTATGACAGTAGTTGCACTGAACATTCTTCTTCTTGGAAGAATCTAAAGTGTAACGTCCCCTTTTTAGCTTGATCCTGTTTGTTGAGGAGTTAGCCTATTATTTTGACCCTTGTAGGCTTGCAGTTATGGATAGAGGGTCCTTTGTGGCAGTTACCCTGTGATTAGAGACATTACTCCTCAGCTGGATTCAGGTTTTGGCCTTTGCACAAGTTATTTGACTCAGATTGGCACACTTACTATCTATAGTAAGCTACTATTTTGGGAGAGTCAAGGTTTCTATTAATAGCAGGGCATCTGAACAAAGCATATTTGCAATGTCAACCTTTGATTGGGCCTTTGCAGTTGTTTCTAGACTTAAGGGTGTGTACTTACTATTTATAGTAAGTCAACTATTAGGAGTTACTATCTTTGGTAGGGCATCTGATCATTCAGAGTTGGCAAAATTGACCTTGGTTTCAATTGGCAAGGCTAAGGGATGAGTATTTATGGAGATATTAATAATAAATGTGTCATTAATGATATTATAATTAAAAGGGTTATAATATAAAGCTATAAATTAACTTTATATTTGAATGGGGCCGATGACACATTAAAAGTGTATTTAATGATATTAAATGATTATGTGCACATAAACCAAGGTAATGAGAAGGCATTAAATGCAAGATGAAGATTATAATATTTAAATGATTTTTAAAAGCCAAAATGGGTCGATTTTCTCAAGGAGGCTATAAAAGCTTTCAAAGGGGCAAAAAGAATTCATTCTAATGATTATTCAACTTTGTTTTAAAACTTGAAAGCTTTGGAGTTTGTGAGAAACTGGGGTTTCTGTAGATTTCATCAATATTTAGGCTGTGGAGAACGAAAACTCTTCATAGACCAGCATTCTGAGGTTGTGAGATACCAACTGAAGATTGCTCAGTGTGCTGGCTTCATCCAGAGGTCAGATTTGTGCTCAAAATTGAAGAAGATATTGAGGGTTTGATCAGATTTAATCAGAGAAAGGCAATAATTGTTAAGGCGGCAATAAATGTTAAGGCTGCATTTAATAATGTTTGGTGAATAAACTTGAGGCCATACAGCTGCAGCAAATTCAAGCCGTACTTCTCCAGCAGGTGGCATCCTTTCTCCTAGAGCTGAAACGCCTTTAATTTGTGGCTGCTTTTTTGTCTAAAGGTGGCGCATTGATGTGAGGAAGATTATGGTGAAGTTTGGAGTAGGGAAAATCTTTACATCAGCTGGTTTGAACTTGCTTACAAGGGTTTCAGGCTGCTGCAATTAATTTCCAGAATTTTAATAAAATTTCAATCCTCCATTTTTGGGTATGCTTGGTACTAATTGAGCTTTGTAATCAATAAATTATCAATAAAAATCTATTGCAGCTTCCTTTGAATTAGTTTGCTTGGGTTCTTGTTGTTTTCATTTCAATTTCCTTTCAGCTAGCATTCTTCATTCAAAAATCATAAAAAGCATATATGGTCAATGTTGTACCCAAACCAAATTTTTTTTGCTTCATCAAGGCATTTTGCTTAAAATAGTCTAAACCTTGCTAAAATGATGATAAATACAGCTTTTGGGCAATATCGAGCATGGAGTTTTGTTAATGTTTTGTCAGTCAAAGGCAGTTCCATTGATCAGAACCTGAATCAGAGACTCAGAATGAAGCATTTCACATTGGAGGAGCATTTCACGGCGACACTCATATTTTTTGTATGGTCATTTCAATGGCCAAGATGATGATTTCAATGGTCAATTTCTCAAGGAAAAGCAAAATTGCGCCCTTGTAGCCCAGGGGCGCCCTTCTTTTTGAAGGCCTAAAGTTTGTGGTAATTGCTTAGGAATACAGTTAATCTCTTCAGAATTAGTTTGCCTATCCGATAAACTATCCTGCAAGGCTATCCGAAACTTGTAACTCCGGTTACAGACGACGGAAGTTGAAGATTCCAAAGTTGCAATTTGCAGAAACTTGTCTTTTTCCAACTTTTGCGCCCTTGTAGCTTAAGGGCGCACCTCTTAATGGAGGGTTAGATCTTGGTATTCTTGATGGTTGATGCATTTAATCTCTTCACGACTAGTTTGCCTATTCGACGAGCTATCAAATGCAGTCATCCGAGTCCCAGAGCTCCGGCAGTCGACATTAGAAGATGAACTTATGGAGAGACTTCACATCATAGAACTTCCTCAAATGGTGAAACTGCGCCCCTGTAGCTCAGGGGCGCCCTTCAAGATGACATCTGAGATGGCAGAGTTTGCTGAAGAGGTCTTCCTGACATTAGTGCTACTCTAGTCCGTCTTCGCAATGCACCAAGTTGTCTGTTAATCCGACATTCGGAAAGATCATGGCAGAGATTCTACCAGGCACGTAATTTCGCGGGCAGACAAACATATAAATTTCATTGTATTTCTGTAGGCCAGGGGCGTCTACTCTTTAGGCCTGTCAGATGAGGTTATTGACATTCAAAGTCTTCACAGGACTTGAGCATAATTACTCCAGCTATCCAACGAGCCCAGCCATCAGCCTCCAGGATTTGGCAAATGCTCGTACATGCGCGGTCTTTGGTGAAATACTGAAAAACGAAGACAACTCAGAAAATGCCTGTCTGGTCGTCTATTCTATCTTGGGAAAGGCACCTTTCTATTTGAGGCCTTAGAAGCAGTTTTCTTGCTTCGTCACCTCCAGAGATGTCTCTCATAGGTCCTTCTGGCTACGCGTCGAGACAGACATTTCTTGAATCATGCCATCCCAACTCCAGATATCAGAGATCAAAGTAGGGCATCAGGTTGAGAGTTGCACTTTCATCAAAATGGTGTTCGTGCCTTTTTAAGCCAGGGGCACTTTTACTTTAAGGGTCCTTAATGCAGCTTTTAGATGCCTTATGTATATTCGTTGGATGCGGAATACTCCTAGGCATGCAGTGTGCGTAGTTGCCTGTCAGTAGGGCTCATTGTTCATCGTCAATAGCCGTTTGAAGCGTCAGATGGCAGTTTTGAGAAATGGTTAAGTCTGACTCCTGAAAATCAATTTAATCAAAGGCGCCTAATTTTTTGAGGTGTTAAATGATGGATTTTGCAGTGATGACTCCCAGCAGACATTTCTTCCTTGCTCTGCATGCTTCGCAATGAATATACCTGTTCAGTCTCAGCATCATATGGTCACCCAAGAATCAGTGTCGAAGATGGCCAGTTGTAACTTTGTAGTCAGCTACAAAGTACGAAGTTAATAAAAAACGTCATATCTTGAGCAAATGGACGCCTATGAGGTCAAATGAGGATTTTTTGAAATCAGTGAAGTTCGCCGGTGAATCCAAGTGCTTTACTTGGTTTGTCAACTGATGTTAAATAATATTTAATATTTATTGTTGCATATTTAAGCATTAAATGGCGATTTTCTAAAATTGGCGCCTCTTTGTGCTATTGCATAATGAATATTTTATTATTATTTAAGTTTCGAACTTCAAGATAGTGTCAGTTCAACTGAAGGGGTCCAATCAGAAGCCTTATATTTTGGTCGAGGTTTTAAATCTTGCAGTAAACAACATGGTGCGAATTCTCTTTATTTAAGCATGGCGCCATCATTAAACAATCATTCAGCTTCAAGAAAACTCTTATTTTCAAGAGCAAAGGCGAATTTTACAGATAAAGGCGAAATTATCATCAGTCTCCAAGGGCGATTTCATCAAAGAATTCTTTTTACAGGTTTTTGTTCAGATTTATCAGCAAGTTTGAAGAACAGGGGCGATTTTCACAGAAGAAAGAGATTATAAAAACGTCTTTTTCCTCCTTGTTTCTCAAATTTCTCTCAAAATACAATTCGCATGTTCCTGAAGTTGGCAGAATTTGACAAGTCTGAACATCTGGATCATTTCTATATAGCTTCCTCGAATTAAAATCGTGTGCTTGATTTTTCAGGAATTTTTAACTCTCGAGCATTTGTTCTCAAGTTTCTAATTTTCTCAACTGAAAACTCTTTGCATGGTCGAGTAGAAGTTAGATTTTCGCATTTTTGACATTTTGGGTTGTCTTAGAATCTTTTTCTGGACAAAACTCTTTGCATGGTCGAGTAGAAGTTAGATTTTCGCATTTTTGACGTTCTGGGTTGCCTTAGAATCTTTTTCTGGACAAAACCCATATCTCAGATTTTTCGCCGAAAATAACTCTTCAAAAGGCTATTTTTAGCCTCAGCAGGCTATTTTTAGCTTTCCAGAAATCTTGTCAGAACATAGTCGAGTTCACAGTCAACAGGCGAGTTTTTCAGAATGCAGTACACTCTGTAACGAACACACTTGTACGATAAAATTAAAACTTTACAATTCATACATAAAAGTAAGAACAATACCATTTTGAACAAACAATTTCTTTTCAAAACATAAATAAGAAACATTTATTGCATCTATAAACTATTTCATTTCAAATGAAATTACAAAGCATGATGAGAAACATACATACATAGCCCGTAGGCTTTTGACACCAATAGAAATAAGAAGGTCCAGGAATCCGTCCTGTCAAGCTTTGGAGCATCCGTCGGGTGTTCGTGGAGGAGAAACATCACTCGAGCGTTTTTCCGCCAACCACGGACTTATAATGCGGTCCCCCGCACGATCATTTTTCAATGAACGGCCCTCCCTTCGAAGAAGAGATTGGTTGGGTAACCTTTAATGACTACCAACTGGACATAGTGCTGTGATTCTACAAAACTAGTTTTCGTGCTAACGGCAAATCACAAACTAGGTCGTATTTCGGAATCACGGTGAACTGACAGTGTAGTACAACAACTAAATGGTTCCTTACACTACTTTGGCCAAAGTGTTTACGTTCAACGAAGAACATAGGTCATATGTCACATTCACTAGCCAGGTTCAACTTGACTTAAGGCTATCTTAGTTCTACGCGTAGGTTGGTCTATCGGGGTAGTCCGTACCCTAGACTTCCTACAACATTTTACTACTGGAATGATGAATCTATTTAACAAGTTACTACAACTGACGCCCTAATTCAGGATATACACATCCTAGGGATACAATAACTTGATTAAGTTGTTTGTATTAAGTTGTAGAGTATATCTTGCAAATATTCTTGACTCAACCCTAGTAACTAATATTTATTCACAGGCATATGCTCATTATATAGAGCCATTAAAACACAATGCAGTTTGCTTTCCATTAACCAATGTAAAGTGTACATCATTGACAACAAAAGCCAAACAAAAGCCATGACAAGACTAAATTCATGATAATGGTTAAGAAACTATTATTCTTTTAGTTCAATCTTGAGATAATCATATTCATTTCTTTCTAGCTATGACTAAATTTCAGAGAATTATCAGATTAACATAAAAAGTAAGAGTTTAGCATGCCTGTTTTAGCTTTCCACAAGTTGGGAAGATAACTCCTTCACTGGCCTCTATTCAGACCACTTTCAGCTTGGATTCTTGAAACCAAAAGCTCAACACAGTAACAGTGTAATTCCCAGTTACTCCTCTTTTATTCAAAGCTTACTTTAAACCAGCAATTTCAACTTCTGCTCTTTTGATCAGAAAACACCTTTCCTTAACAAAATACTTCACAAATTCTCTACTATGGCGAATTCTCTCTTTTGCTATGAAATGCTCAAGAACTTGATTGTAAATTCGTGTGTGAAAGAATGCCAAACGCAGGTTTATTTATAGGTTCATTTTAAAACTGATTTCCACCTTCTATGGCGCCAGGACTGCCAGCAGGTTGAAGAATATTTCAAACTAAAAACGTGTATCAAATTGGTGAGGGTTTCGACCTCCATGTTTGACAGCAAGAAGTTCATTTTAATTCGAATTTGTTTCAGGCTGTTAAAACTGTGACAACTTTCAACTGGCGCGTTTTTACAGTTAGGTTAAATGCCAAGTTTCATTTCTGACTTCTTCCTTGCTCAAATGGCGTACAGATTTCATTTTATTCACCAAGCAAGAGATGAATCGGCCATTTTCAGACGTCTGGCCCTAGTCGCGCGGGTTACCTGCGCGTTTTTCATTTTCCCTTCTGCATTTTCGCGTTTTTCTTCTTTATTTCGCTTTGGTAAAACTTTAATATTTTAATAGAGTTTTCAAAGTAAAATGACGCATTTATGCAGGCTCAAATTCGAAGATTAACATTTCAACGAATACATTTGAAAAATCCGCGTTTTCTAAGCAATTCGCAATTTTTATGAAATCTGCGATTTTTAAGTTCTTTCCAGAATTCGTATTTAATAAAAGTGCTTTACAATGTTTTAACTTTTATTTCATTTGATTTTGACAAATCTTTTATTTAAATATATTTGTTTATTATATTAAAATACTTACATAATATAGTTTATGCATAATTATTTAAATTATCAATTTAAATAATATTATATACATTTTAAACTATATTATATTAATATTTTAATATAATATTAAATATATTGAAATACTTAACATTATATTAATACATATATATTCATTTACATTATACATTAAACATGTAAATTTATATATATGTATTCGTATAATTTCAGAGGCAATGTATCATTACAATATAAAATTCATTTATCTCGTTAGCCGTGGGTATGTATATTTGTATATATATCTATATATATACTACATGTATAAGTATCCATAAATACATTTATATCGACACATACGTATGGCATATCCATCTGCTTAATACGTTTGTATCGACATGAATGTACTTATGGGTATTTGTACATATCGTATTCGTATGTACAAATACACATATCCACCTCTAACCAGAACTTATCATTTATAAGGTTATACTGGCAAGCATCACTTGTTCACACATTCAGAAGAAGACACGACTCCTAATGATACTAGACAAGCCTACAGATGACTTACCTTTAACCAAAACAATGACTTAGCTTACTCAGTTCTAAGGCTTGTGTGTGTATGTCCAGTTGGTATCCATTACTGTTTACCCGACCAAGTTCTTCCCCGAGTGATATCTCTCCTCTGTCTCGAGGTACGAACCTGTCTCCTGCAAATCATGAGATGACGACGGAAATCAATTGCTCAAAACCAAGGTAATATACATTAAGCATTGTAAAAGGTTAGAACAACATTATTCCATAACTCAATATGCTAATTTCATTTAAGAATTACAATAATAGAAGTCAAATAAAGAGACAATCATTTAGGATACAACCAATTGATCACAAGTACATTTCAATTTATTCAACAGAAAGATTCCACATTTACAATGTACATCCTATGAATAGTAGCTATACAATCGGGGTGTAACACACTCAGCTTGAATACAAGACCAAAACTGTCCTTACTCATGACTTCATCATGACACTTGAGACAAATCTTCACAAGGTGCTGCTAGAAGTAGTCCTAGATCTAGTTAAGATCAGAGATTCGATTATTCAAAACATTCAGCAGTCCGGGTTATTGGAGGTCGCTTCCATACCTATCTCCGTTCATTGTATTGAGTTCGTAATGTCTTGTATTAAGCATCACAATTCTACTACTCGTGAGATAGTGTCAGTAGATGGACAAGTCATTTGCAGTCTCAAGCCTCTAGACGTTGAAAGAAGTTTTGATATACCTCAATACCCGCATAGTCTAGTTATTTCTATGGAGCAGTCAGGCATTCAACGCTGATGTGGACAAGTGCAAGAGTAAAATGGCAGAAAGATGGTTAAAGCAAGCGAAGAACAGATTGCGAAACAATGTGGGTCGTGGTGAGTACAAGGATGAGTATGCGATTCTAATTACACTCTTGAATTGTGTCTCAGGTCAATCACATGCAAATGTTTTCCAGCCTTGGATGTATTACATCATTGGTCGCATCATATCTGGGCAGGAGCATTACGACTGGGCATCCTTCATTAGCGATGTTATCCACAAGTAGATCATCGTTTTCTTAGTTGCTCATGAGTTTCACATGTGTTCTTATCTCATGTACTTGATTGCTTATCAGGGTCAGTTCCGAGGACTAAACACCGTGGGCATTCTCAGTGTTAAGAAAGTCTATCAGTATTATGATCAGCTTGAGTTCACTAAGGTTGAATGTCATTTCAAGCGTGTTCACGAGGCTTTTCTGACTTATATAGTGAAAAATTTAGACCGGGAGTTGCACGTTCGTATCTCGGCAGTTGCTAGAGCAGCGATGGATGGTTGGGCATATTGGTTTATTCAGTTCCTGACATACACCTACATCCGAGTATATGGATTTATAGGAAATCTAGCTATGCTTCAACGTTATCCTTCGGATAAAACAGTCTTTATGGAGTTCTTGAGGCAGTTACATGATGTTCATCGTCTTTTACGCCGCAAGCATAGACCAGCTGCCAATTTTCCTTTTCAGTTTGGAATGTATTGGTGCAAGACGACAATTGATGCCAAAGTTGCAGGATAGGAGCTAGAGAAATATCATGTTAAGTATCTTGTTGAGGCTCGTGCCTATGATCTTTGGGGTCATTACACAACTCGCCTTGCTGGACGCACATATCGTGAGCCTTCTATGGAGGATTATTGGGCAAACTGCGCAGATGACTTTGAGGTTCACAAACGTAGTTATGGCCGCTTCTCTCTCTCACAGATTTTTGTTTTCTTAGTTTTTCAGAGAGCAAGTCGACACACAGCCGCTACCAGCAGTTGATTGGTACGCCAAGGAGTACACAACAGTAAAAGAGAGGTCAAGTAGAGTTATTCAAAATAGTATACTTTACCTCGACAACAAGAAGACTAGGAAGGTAAGTGTGCCTAGAGCAGAGCCGCCAGTGGTGAATCCTTCGCTACCTTGTCAAAACCTAAACAGAAGAAGAGGAGTAACCCTCCCAAGAAAGGTCAAGCGCCAAACAATTCAAAAGAAAAGGCGCTTGCTACTGATATACACACGAAGCCTGAGAGAGAGCCAGTTCAAAGGCTAGTTAAGAGTCCGCCAGTACCTGAGGTTCAGCCTCAAGTTCCTACACCAGTTCCAGAGTAGTCACCAGCACCAATTCACATTGAATTGGATCTAGACTCCCCATCTTGTAGTGGTTCTTCTACATATTCACTCTCGTCACAGCCTCCTGTTGCCAGTACAAACCCTTCCAGTAGTATTAGTCGAGATCAGTCTTGGATTGAAACTCAATTGGGAAGGAAGAGGAGGCAGCCATCCTATGTCTTGAATCATTCAGATTTTGATCAGGTTTACCAGGATGTGCCAGACAAGAGGGTCAAGAACATGGTCCATGTGGAGAGGAATACTGATATGGAGATCATCGTCGAGACTGCTATACCTCCACAGGGGAAGAGCTTGGATGAGTTGGAATCTCAGGATTTCGAGGTTATTACAGTCAACCTTGGTTGTAGCACACGCCAAACTCAGGTTGATCTCCTACAGGTTGCTACAGACAGTGCCAGGGATAGAATGCTGAAAGACGGAGAAGATAAGGCAGCCCTCAAGGTTGAAATCAGACAGCTTCGTCAATACATTTCTAACCTTGCTCACAGGTCAGATGTCATTGCCACACTCTCGCCGATGCTTGAGCCTCTAGCAAAACAAGGCCAACTTAATCATTTGGTTGAATATGGCAAGCGTTTGGATGAGTGGGAGGAGGAGGAGTTCGTTGCTAGAGGCTATGCTATGCTTACAGAGTTATATCAATTGCGGTACAATGCACAAGAGGTCCGTCTACGTCTCTAGGATGAGGAGCGAGACATGGCAATTAATAGACCCCGGGATGAGATTATGATTGCTTATCTGAGTATGGCATAGGAATCAGCCACAGATGCAGAGGATAAAGAAGCTATCTACTCTTGGAAAACATAGTTGGTTTTCAAGGCAAAGATAGAGGAGACTATGGCGTTAGAGTTGGCTGAGAGTAGAGAGCACGTTACTAGTGCACTCTGGTTTGTGAGGACTTTAGTATCTCACTTACCGTGTTGATATCAAATTGAGGGTGGTATGTATATTGAGCTTACCGATGTTCAGTTAGAGCTCCAAGCACTCATTCATACTATTTTCAGTGGGGAGACCGTTGGCTGTAAAATTAATCAGCTTATAGTCATGTCAGCGTTGTTCGATGAAGCAACAAGGAGTAGGGTTGAACTTCAGTCCCAGATCACAGCTGGTGAGGACATGCTGCATAGGCATAGCATTCTTCGACAGAGTATCAGAGCTCCAGATAGTGATGCAGTTAACAATCTCATTTAGGGATTGGTTGCTCGAGATCACGATCAGTAGACTTCAGTTCCCACCTCTCATAATAGACATTACACACATGAGTTAAACTTGGCGTTACCTTCTCAAGTTAACTCACTGTCTCATCTCATGCATATCTATTCTGAGATCAGCTTTATTTACTTGGAGTTTTATTTAGGGTTTATGTTAACTGATGGTAGTGTTCCAGTTAACATGCTTTCAATAAGGACGTGCATGCTTGCACAATTGTCCATTTTTAGATTAGATGTTTCGGTTAACTAATGGTAGTTTTCCAGTTAACTGTATAGTTTACTTTATTAGGGCTTAGCAATAAATCTTGCATGCATTGCAAGACTGTAGTTGACTCAAGGTGATTTTAGGGTTCCCTACACCTTTCGATGTCTATAAATAAGAGCTTTTGCTCATTTGTACATAACTTTTGCACGAGAGAGAAATATATGCTGTGCCTACCTTGTCTTCAATTTTGCTCGTTCTGTATCTGTTCATGCGTTTTTGCTATTATGATGAATTGTTATGCCACTTGGTTTTCATGCAATTATAATGGTGAATTCTTTCCTTAGTTAGATCAAATCTGTTTTGTGTTCAATAAACTTGTCCAGATTGAGCTGATAGTTGTGCCACCTTGCCTTCAAGTTGAGAATCTGAACTTGGTTATCGTGTGATATAAACTTATTCAGATTGAGCTGATAGTTGTGCCACCTTGCCTTCAAGTTGAGAATCGAACTTGGTTTATCGTATATTGTTGTTTCCAATAAACTTGTTTAGATTGAGCTGATAGATGTGCCACCTTGCCTTCAAGTTGAGAATCTGAACTTGGTTTATCGTATATTGTTGTTTCCAATAAACTTGTTTAGATTGAGCTGATAGATGTGCCACCTTGCCTTCAAGTTGAGAATCTATACTTGTTTATCGCCAGATAGTTATCCTTGCTCCATTTTCTCATGCTTTGTTTTCTTGAGGAAACTGGATAGATTTTAAGTAATTAGCCTAGTTGTAGTTAGTGGTCTGCAAAACCGGAAAATACTTAGCTGCATCGTATAGAGTTTTCTTGAAAGCCTTGTACCTCTACAGCTGAGACAAAAAGACAGGAGATAGTTTAGATTACTTTTCCCTTTCCAAGCATTTTTTTAAAGCACAACAAGGGAGCTTCCCCTCCTAATTTGAAGAGCACTCATTGCATTGTGTGCATAGCTGTCCGTACCAACTTATACTCCAGAGGTGTTAGTTGTTACACCAACAGTCAAAACACAAAGAGAACGACAAAACCATCAAAAGAAGAGAAAAACTTCATTATTTAGCATAGTTTGGGGTTGAGAGACACCAGGCCTCTTACATAAAGACTGCGCTTGTCTGGTCTGTTGAGAGGGCTGATTTTTTCCCTTATTATTTTGAACAGTCTTAGCAAGAAATGCTTGCTCAATGGAGGGCGAACTAGCACCGCTACCAAACTGTTGTTTACAGCGATCTTGTTGAAAATGTATGGTGCAAAGATCTGAAAACTTCAAATCAACATTAGCTGAAGTAATGTTGAGAGTCTCGATAAAATGGTTGTAAGATTTTGGTAGACTTTTCAAAGTGATGATCTCATCCATCACGATAGAAAACATGTTCTACAGAAAGAATGCACGGCTCTTGTCAGAAGTCTCATGAAGATCCTTTAGATGGTTCCAAATCTCTTTCGTTGATTTACTAGACGAAACCTGAGGCAACTGATCATCAGTGACAGATAGCTTAATGAGCATCACCATTTCACGATTTTGCTCATCAAACTTTTCCTGGTCTTTATCACCTAATGTTGGTCTTGTCTTTTTATCCAAAATAATTTGGTCAAGACAACGATATTCAAAGATTGTCATCATGCGCTGCTTCTAGGTGTTGTAATTGCGCCCGTTGAATTTCTGACTACCCTCGAGCATAATATGAGATAATGAGGCCATTTGTTGACAGAGTAGAGATAAAAATACCTTGAATGCAAAGCTCTATCAAAAAGAACAAAATAGCCAAAATTTGACATGAATCCCGAGGATAGAATATACAACAGAAAGCTCCAAAATTGACTGTCCACCAATTGTAGAAAAAGAGAACAAAGCAGCCAGAAAAGAAGACTATATTGCCAAAAAAGATGAAGTCTCCACAGTTCGTAGCAAGAATGTTACTAGCAGCCAAGTCGACACCCATAGATAAAAACATTCAAAACACCGATTTTGGACAGATTGGCATAGTAGTGAAGGATGCGTTCACAGAGATACGCGGATAGCGCAGAGAGGCATTGACCAAACACAAGACGTGAAGTGCATAATTCGTCAATAAAGACATAGAATAGTCACAGTTAGAAAGAGCAAGCCGTTGCTCAAAACACTTAAACTGGAGATGACTCCTGTCTAAAGAGTCACAACCACACAGAATGAAAAAGTGATAGACAGAGATTGACGGTTTGAGCAGAAAGAAGTGACACGATTTGTAGATATGCAAATAAAAGAATCACACCAAACAAAGCTTCAAGGAGGTCGCATCCATTTATGATCTAGACAAACGCCAAAAACAAGACGTTTCCAAACCGACAGTTTTTGGAGGATGCTATAATAGAATATCTTCACGTGCACAAGAATACCTTCATGAGATGAAACGGCTCCAAAAGACACGAAGAACACAAGATACACAAAAAATCCTGACCAGAATCCACGCCTAAACAAGACGAACTACAAAATCTGAAGACGGAAAGATCAAAGCCACAACACGTGTGTGAAGACCAGAAGAAAATCGCATAATGAAAAGAATCCTCAAATGCAGAGAATAAACGTGATTCTCTAAGGATGCAAATTTGACAAAAAATCTTTCCCACTTGATCAATTTCGCTCCGATACCATGAAAGCGAAATAAACAGATTGAGATTTCAAATATCGAATGCTTCAATAAATAGAATACAAGAAGGATGTTTCTGCAATGAAGGAACCAAGAAAGGAAACATCATGAAAGACGGAAATAGCAAGAAATAAGAAAACGGCTAAGATACAGGAGTTACATATGCATTACAAGTTGAGCATTAATTATATACTAAATATTATTTTAATACTCTCAACTGCTCACAAATCTGCCATACATCCACTAATAAATCTGCAATATAGTCTTCAATAATTCTGCTCATAAAAACACCATGATCTTGCTTTTATTTTTCTTTTCTTCTCACAAAATTGATGCTATAAATCTGCTCACATGTCTCATAAATTTGCTCAAATAGATTTTTATTTCTGCTCTTCATATGAATAATATTCCTTGTATTTATTGCATTTGCCCCTCCTTCAAACTTCTATTTATACTCACTTCCATGACCTTTCACCCAAGGGAGGTGACTCTCCAAGTAGGGTCGACCCACTTAGCAAACATAACATTTATTTTATTTTCCCAAGGTGGGCGCTCCAGTCTAGGGGGTTGTCCCTCTTTGGGAGCCCCATAAAATTATAAAATTATATTTTTTTATTTTATTTGAACATCCCCAAGAGGGGCTTCAAGTGGGGGGTCATCCCAATTGTCTAATATTATTTTCCATTTTTAAACACCTCTAGCGGATGCATAACATGGGTTGGCCCATGTAGAAGATACATAATTATTTTTTCAAAATATCTTTCAAACCTTTGACATCAATGACAACATTTTTCCAACACTTCTCTTCCGTAAGGTGTATTTACGGAGTAAGGAAAAAAATTCCTTCCCATTGAAACCCCAGCCACCTTGAAGGAAGACCAAAAAATTTTTAGGAATTCTTTTTGAAAACTGTGGGTAGAATGTTTCTTTTCAAACCTTGCCGTTTTAAACTTTTAATTTCTTGCAAACCCTAGGCGTCACTTTCACAAAACCATGATTTTTTTTAATCGTTAACAAATGTGGTTTGAAATGTGCCAAAAACCTTGGGCGCCACCCTATCTCTTTAACGTGGGTTCGATTTTGGGCAAAAAATCCACTAAAAAGGACCTCCTGTGATTCCTTTGTTGGCACGATTTCAGTTCACATTGTGAGTTGTCAAAATGATCCTGATGAGGAACAAACGCGATTTCCATCAAAAATCCTTCAAAGTATTTCAGTTTATTGAAGCACAACACGTTTTGATAAAAAAAATCGACCATAAATTCATGTTCCTGACCGTGCAAATAAATAAATGATGAGAATGAGCCATAAACCTGCCCAAAGTGATGCAATTTTCTGCAATAACACAGGCTTGTGATTTTCGTGAACTAGACCATGTGATTTTTGGTAGAACAAACCTGCGATTTTCACTACTGTTAAAACCCACGAATTTTCGAAAAAAAGGCATGATTTTAACAGAAACTAGTCATGCGATTTTTCTAGTGCCAAAAATCAGTGATGTCATATAAAAATCATGAATGTTTTCGCTTAAAACAGTTCTCGATATTCAAAATAAAAAAATTCTGTGATTTTTCAAGCTTTCATGCAATTCTGTACAGATTCCTAAGGTGCCTTTTGGTACTATCTGTGCTCATGAGCATTTGTTGAATCGTCATTGCTAACAACAATCCCTAGATCTTTATGCATGCACCAATCCTGAAGTTCAACTTGGACTCTGACACCATATTATGAAAAATATAACATAGAATGATTACCAAGATTTTGATCATTACTAAGGAGTGAAAACATCCTTAGATAAGAGTCACAAATGCTTCTTCTGGAAAGGATAAGAGTGACAACTTACGGTAACTAATAAAGCAAAATGATAAGAACTTCACTAAAAGAGAATATTCCTAAAGTCTATCCTAAAGACTAATTATACTAAATATTAGAATAATATGTCTGTATCATAAATAATTGAAATTGAGAAGCCAATTCAATTTTATGTTGGGATAAGTGAAAGACCATCAAATATGGGTGAATGGGACACCTATAACTTAAAGATAGCGAACTTAGCTGGTTAGAAATGTCAAAAATAGCTAAATAACAACAAATTCCTTGGGGTGCAGGTGAGAAGTCCCTTCATCTTCAAACAGCTTCAAAGTTATTTAGGTGACACTTTATGGGTTTATATGATAAAAGAACTTAAGTCACAAAATGACTTGAAGAGGAATTATGCATGTTTGATCCTCCTGCTCATTTGGCTTGCTATGTGGGCGGGGTATTTTGGTTCTAATCAAACTTACCTAGGTTGTCCTCTGCTGTCCCCCATCACACACAGAGAAGACTACATGCGGCAACATCTTCATTGTGTAGATGGAAGAAAATGACTGCAAAACTGCTTTTGTTTTAAACTCATTAAGAATGTCAAGAATAAATCTGGTGTTCGATCCTGGTAAATAATTGGGAAAGATGGCACAGACCTGAAAGAGTCAACGGAAGACTTCACATTGTGAAGAAGACTCTCATGTATGATTAGCATGTTGTGCTTGGCTAGCACTGCAAGAATTGATGGGATACGAGAAGATGTTCTGGTGCTGTACATGAATCAAGTAAACTATTTACTGCTGTATCTGGAGATGTGCATTGATAAAAAGGCACAAACAGAGATCAGGGTTCTTGAAAATGGGAGCCTACTAAAGACAATTGCAGAACATATTTCAAATTTTAATATAAGGTAGATTGTTAGTGGATCATCTCCTTGAACTATAATCACAAAAAAGATTGTTGCCCCTGATGTACCAAACTTTTGCACAGTATTTTTTATATCGAAAAGGGCAGCACCTGCACATGATGGTTCTATGGTTATTAATGCTTATTCTGATCTTAGAAGGTTAGCATAGATGCAGATTCTGAGGTGTTGCTCAGGTTTAATGTTGATGAGGATCAAATTGGCAAAATGAACAGGTGCCACTGTATTGGCATGGTTAGAAAACTTTCATGTGAAAATGCTACTTCGGGGGTGAAATGTTATAGAATGGCATCAAACAAGTTTGCAAGGGAACAATGCATATCATTTCTTCAACCTCAACAAGAAGCACACAAAGAGTGCCAAGAAATTTGGGATCTTCAATTTAAGAATCTTTCAGCGATGAGTGGGATAAATTAAAAGCAGTGGCAGAGAGAAATGAAGAGCAGAGCATCCAGAACTGCTGGATGGAGGAACCTTTTATTCTTTAATGGAAAGGTTTTGCATCAACACTATAAAGCAAATGGATATATTTTGAATTCCTTTTTGGTATGTGCAGATCTATGCATACAAATGTATCTAAAATGTATGAGTACATCAAATATATACATTAATGGGGCTGCTTTTGGTTGCTTTAAAGGATGAATGACATGTGATCTTGATCTACCCATATTTTTGTGGCTGATAACAATATAACATGCATTTATGACAGGAGAATGATTTGACAGAATCATCCATGATTGATGCTCTAGGTCTGAATGTGGCAGCTCCAATTTTGACTGACCAGCCCACTAAAGGTTTAGATTCATATTTTCATTAACTTTGGTTCATCGAGAACATTTGTCCAATGATGGAAGATATTGAGTATCATGTATGATCATGTTATCCGATGGTATCTATACTGAGAACATGAACTCCATTTGGTAGCATGATTTACATGCTAGTTGCAGAGGTCTCCTGTAATGTCCCCTTCTCATCAGTGATTAGCTTTGCAATTCATCAGTCTATTCCGGAACCCGTAGACTGGAATGAGGTGAAATTAGGGTTTCTTGGCTTGGAGTTTTGTGGCATTCCATGTTATTTACTATTTTTAGTAAATGCTAGTTGTGGCAGTTGCAGTTGTCCATTCTTAGTCCTTCTCAGTTGGAGCAGTTGTTATTATTATGGCTTGGTCTTCAGAGAGCTTTATTTGGTGAAAAATATTTAATTAAAGGCATTATGTTTTAATTCACTGTTGACACCCCCTTGGCCTAAGGAGATAACTTAAGTTGTTTTTAAAGTGGGGCCATGAAGGGTACGCCTTCATAAAGAGCTTTATTAATTTTATTAAGAACTTTATTCCTTGAGCAAAAGTGGACGCCACTTTATTAAGTGAGAATTATGAAATAAAGTGAATTCCTTATTATGCAATTTTGGACGCCACTTTGAGAAGTTGAATGGTTTTAGGGAAATTGAAGAGTCTCCTGTGTCTTTTGGTCTGCTTCTCAGGGATTTGAAGAGTTTGTGAGCTCTTATTTATTGAAGGTCTTTGCTCCAGCATTTCATCCATGAAAATTATGCTAAAGTTATGCTGTCGAAATGACAATTGACATATTGCTTCGAGGATGTCTACCTCCTAGCCTTTCATCCAATTTCGTGTTTGCAATATAACACCTAGTTGGCTACATTGCTGCTTCTCAACATCAGACTAGCAGATTGAGCATCAAAGTTGAAGAATTTTTGGAGTGTTTTCACAGTTTATTTTCCTGGTTTGTCAACAGTTGAAGCTGATTTCTGTTCATATCTATTGGAGTGATTTTATTTTTGTTCTGGGTACTTGAGCAATCCATTTGTTGATATAAGGCGCCACTTTCCTCAAAGAATTGGAATTTAATTCCAAGTATTTAATTTCTTATTGCAAAATCGATTTCTTGAGGAGGCCGTACCATTATGATGAGCATTGGGATCCGTGCTTAATAAATTGGAGTCTATGGAGATGGTTTCTGATTTGCATCTTGGGTGCCACATTCCTAGAAAACATTTGCAACTGATTTCACATCATTCGGAGGTAAATTGATCAACTTATGAGCATTTCTATGATTTCACAGTTTGCTGGTTGAATTTCCAGAATTCTGATTTTTATATCAGATTGTTGCAATTTCCAGTTTTTGATCATATACTTCAGTATTTGAGAGTTATGTTATTGTAAAAGTTCATACTTGATATCTAAGGTTCATTCCTTATTATTGTAATTGGTAATCTGCAGAGTTTTAATTTGTAAGGTTGAGATTAAGCATTACTAATCCAACCAATCTTTCAGTTCTGCAATTACTTTTCTGTTTTATCATTAAATTACCCCTGGATGGTTTACCACCAGTGTGGATAAATCTGTTTGTAACTCTCTTATACCCACTTTCAGAGTGGTGAATTCCCACAGCTCTGTGGATGCCCGCCGCAGCGGACGAATTGTTTTTATTGTAACCTTTTCCCCCTACTGTTTGGTGGTAGTGTGGAACTGTTTCTCATGGCTGCTTATCCGCCTATCATTCCTTAATTTCAATTTTCAACACTCCGTCATATGTTAGCACCTCGCCCTCAGTGGGATCTTGAGTGCACATCCTTGACGTTGAGTAGTTTTCATTCCAAGTTCAGTTTTCAGTTTGATGCTAACGCTAATCCAGTTATCTATTTCTGGTTATGTTGTGTAATTTCTTCGAAAAAATTGGTTAGCATATTTCAGTGGTATCATAGCAGAAGACCCTGCCATCCTGTGGCAATTTGCATAACTGACGAGTGAAAGAGACACTAGGCCATACACCAGAAGTCAGGCTAGAAATCAGCATCAGTTTCCGCCCGTTCCTGAGGCAGATACCTTCTCAGAAGTCCTAAGAGATCTTGGTAAAACAGTGGAAGGTTTAGATAATTCAGTGGAAGTGGTTGATGACACAGTTGTAATAATGTCAGATTCTGTAAGGAGAGATAATGAAGAGAGGGACAGAGTGGAGAGAAAGTTTGATGGGATGATAGACATGATGTCCCGATTATTGTCTAGATTGGATCAGCAAGCAGCTCAGAATATCATTTAGCCCCAAAATAACTCAACTGGAGAAAGCAGTGGAGTTAATGGAAATAATAATAGTGGCAGTCCTGAGGTGAATACAAGAGACAAAATTGTAGGTCAGCATGCTGCAATTCCTAGTGGGTCATCCTCTAGACCCCTTTTTCCCGTCTTCACACCTAGGGAAGAGCAACCACCAGTTGAAGCTGCTCTAAACTTTGCTGATGATGCTCGTCAAGCTTACATGGAGTACGTTTCTTTACCTCTTGATTTGAGAGGTACTTGGACCTTTGATCAATACATGAATCAAAGAAGTCGGAGAAATGGTGGAAGGAATGATCAACGTCCTCCCGCAGCCCCTAGAAATGATTTCTACCAAGCATTGGGAAAGATCACTATGGAACATTTTGATGGTAGTAATAAGTGTACAGCCAGATCATGGGTACAAAAGTTAGATAACTACCTCTCTCTTAGACCTATGCCGGAAGAAGATGCTATCAAATTTGCTACTTTGCATTTAGATGGCATAGCTCATGAATGGTGGACTCACGGTTTGGTCACTCTTGGCCATAACCTCATTCGCACATATGGAGAGTTTACCAATAAGTTGATTGAGAGATTTGATACCAAAGATCCGGAATTAAAATTTAGAGAATTGGCACAATTGAAACAGCAAGGATCTTTAGAAAGCTATGTGGCTGATTTCCAAAGATTGTCAGTAATGGTGCCTAACATTACTGAAAGAAGACTTGTAGTTCTTTTTGCTGAAGGTTTAATGGAGCCCTTGAAGGGTTGGGTCAAAGCATTTGATCCACCAACATTAGATGAAGCTATTAAGAAAGCTAGGAGCATGGAGTTAGCAGCCCCAAGGCCTAAGTTTCACTCAAAACCATTCAGCGATAAGAAAGATAAAAAACCTTCTTCAAATCTGCCCAAGAAGTTTCCACCAAGGCTATCCAAAGAGCTCAAAGAACAGCTTAGAAAGGATGGAGTTTGTTACACTTGCCGTGATCCTTGGGTTAAAGGTCACCGTTGCTATGGAAGAGGCAAAGCAAATCGAATGGAGGGGTATTCTGATTATGGATCAGAATCTGATTCGTCTGATCAGCAATATGAATTAGCAAGTAGTGAAGGTGAAGAAGTTCCAGAAGACCAGCCCGAAGAGGTGGTAGATGGTAGTGCCTTTGCACAACTATCAAGCTTTCAAAAAAATGAATCTTATAGGGTTCATGGAGTTGTAAATTCACAAAGGATAGTTGCTCTAATTGATACTGGAGCAACTCACAATTTTATTGATGAAGGTCTAGTTGCTAGAAAAGGTTTGAAGACTGAGGAATTTGATGGATTTAAGGTAATGGTTGCTGATGGTTTTACTATGTCATGCACAAGGAAGATTCCTAACCTCTCTATGCAATTAGGGAATCATGAAATTAAAGATGATTTTTATGT
>VDFB02375924.1:0-10968 GCA_007258455.2 Sequoia sempervirens | reverse complement strand
GTGGTAGACACAGTTATTTATAGAAATTGAATATCTTTAAGAACTGACACATTTTTAGCCTAATAATGAAAAATTAAACCCGTTATGTTGTAGCCTTTTGGGAAAAAATAAAAAATTAACTTGTTTTCTGTTGAGAGTGGTGGGAAAGTAAAATATGGAATTTGAGGACAATGTTGTAAGCTTTGGGAATATTTTATTGGAGGATACCAAGACTGTATTTGCATCAATGAATGGTTGTCTTAATGAGTAAAAATTATAAGTGGCACCCTATAATTAAGAGAACTTGTCTAGCTCTATCTATCAAAGAATTTTTCAACAACTCTTTATTTTATGCACATCGTGTAGTGATTACAGTCCGTGACTTATTTTTTAGGAATATTAACAAATAATTAATATGCATTATACTCACTTCCACTATTTACTTTCCTATTATAATAAAACTCAACTACAAGTTCTGATAACAATATTTTTTCCAATATATATTAATGTCCATGTTGTACCTTTAATCTCCCCTATGGTGCATTTAGGAAGGATGATGAAAATTTCTTAAACTTGACTTCATGTGTGCTAATTTTATTTGATTGAAAGTTTTGAAATATTTTTCAACAAATCCATTTTGTGCATACCCTACAATCATTGCAGTCCATAGGCACATATCTCTTTCCATCATTATCTCAAACAATTCTCCAACCTTGTCTACACTTCCACATTTTGTATTACAAATACATTGGCAAATGTGAGCTTATTTCAAGTTGTAGACCTATGTGTTGCATATGGTGAAACAATGTAACTACATTGTGAGGATACCCATACACTGCAATAATCACATTCAATAAGATGTCTCATTCTTTCATGTGATCAAACTCTTTACAAGCTTCTAACAACTTTTTGCAGTTGACATACATATAAATAAGCTTATTATGAAACATAGTGTAGTACACTTGAGTATGCACAATTCATTTTCATTAGCCCTCCCTACATATTGATGTGAGATTTAGATGAGCAATGGATTTCAACCCATCTTGTTCCTAGTTCAATAACACATGTAGGTCTTCGAGAATGCAGATTTTAAGAATATTTAGTATTTTTTATAGTATTCCTTAACCAATACTTCAAAAAAGAAGGCTTGGCCTTTATTTTTGTAAGGATCAATTAAAAAATAAAGCATTATATCCATGATGAATTGGAGACCAACATTTTAAATTATAAGTAGATTTTATGGTTGGTTGATAAACAAACAAATGAATCTCGTTGAGCACTTTATCAATAGAGCTAACATTGACAAGTTGCAAGCCTTCAATATATCGAATCTTCATTAATATTTTACCTCTAAATGTTTTTTATGTGAAGAACAATATTTTCATTGCTAAGTGAATTGATCATTGGTCATTCATTGTCATGGAATGTGAAGGCAGACTTTTTCACAACATAAGAGACCAATGATTTCCCAATCAAAGACCTAACATAAAGCATCTCAAAATATTTACACAAGAGGTATACCTTCCATTGTTATAGAGAACCCATTGTATAATGAAGGACATCTCACATTACATAATTAAAAATTATGGTTCTTTCCACATGTTATATGGCTTATGCTTCTCTATGCTTAGCATCTCATACTAGGCCTAATTTTATTCTTGATTTTCATGCCTTAGCTATATCATTGAATCATTGTAGACCTAGCCCTACAAATATGGGTTATGATACACACAATCATTCTCACAATATCCCCACAAAAATATCTCTTTGGTGTTTCATATATTCCTCAAAAATCACAAGAACATCTTAAAAGACATCGTAGGACACAATTATTTCATATTTTCTTACTTCTAAGGGCTTCTCAATACAATGTCCACATCTCCTTTACATTCTTCTCTGATAATTTTGTCCTTTATTGGAAGGTTTCTCTATGCTTGCATTAAAATTATATAATATTATGAAGTGATAATGTGCAAGTTTGTCCTTCATCGAGTTATCCTTTTAAGAAATTTTCTTTGGATTTTAAGGTAGTTATTTTCCTTTGAGTTTCCTATTTTTTCAAGATTTTTTTATTACATTTATTGGTAACAAATGGTACAATTTATTGAAATTTATGACCATTTACTATTTATTCTCTTGTCCACTTGAGAGTAATTAATTTAAAAGTGATCAAGCATTTCATATATATTAAAAATCATGTGTGGAAATAGAGATATTACTTTTCTTGACACTTATATTGGTTCCTCCTTGGGTTAAAGTATATTAGAGTGAAATTTGGATATATTTATGTCTTAATGCAACTTAATTTTTTGAGATTTAACATTTTAAAATTTCTTGCTATAAAACACCCACTTATAATGGGTGGGTATTTCCTTAATAATCTATTCAAGGAGCAAGCATGGAAAGGATAGCTTACTTGTTTAATTTTTTTATGGATCATTACTATAAGTTCAGTAACATGACTGTTTTTTCCTTAAAAGAGACATGAAAAATTATTCAATCTTATGTTCATGAAAATACCATATAACCTCCTTGCTAATGATCATCAAATTATCTACAATCAGTTTGACTATATTCTAAATTTATGTGGAATTTTATATGATCATTGGAAAGTGACAAATGCATATATTTCATCATGGTCTTTATTATTCTTGCACTAAGAATAAACCTTTATGGTGTTACTAATTATCCTAGTGATCCTATTAATAGGAAAACCTACTTTAGGACATGTATTCAAAATATTATGTATGTGCTATCACATGGATGGAGTAATAATCTAAATGCCAACTACATAAGTAGCTACAAAAGAATCAATATTGTTGAGGAAATTATCAATTTTTTCATTTGGGTACATAGTGAAATTCCCATTTTATTATGTAATAACCAATTTGTTTACTCTTACCAAAAGACTCATACTTTTAGCAATAAAGAACATTGAAGTTCATGGGCATATTCACTCAAGGGAAAATCTTTTTTTTTTTTGTAATTAAAATTCTCTCCAATTTTTTTTGTCTAATTATCAAATGGAAGATACTATGATCAAGAAGAACTAGGTTGGAATCCTAGTAATTACACATCAAACCTTTTCTTTTTATCAAATTCTCTAAATTTAGATGAATGCTTGGCCTTAGGTGATGCCATTAAGGGGGAGTGCACATGTCAATGACACCATCTAGTGGCTAAATTCTAGTTATAAGATCCAATAGGTATAATATATATGACATATAGACTTTATTTGTATAAATCCTTTGGATATTATTATAAATTCTTCTTTGTAAATCTTTCACTTGTAAAAACATTATATTATATAAGACCTACAAACACTATGTAATGAACCTAGATGAGGCTAGTTTGAGGAGTCCTAGGTTCCAATAAAAAAGTTATAAGTTCATTTCTAAATCATCATTTTTAAAACATTGGGATTGTAAATTATGACAAGATGATTTAAATGTAGTCTGGATTATAGTCTTCATTTTAGTTTATATTTGTGTCCCATTTATCACTGTCAAAGAAGATCTATGTTACTGGGGTACTTCATATTTTAGTTTATAGAAATTGATAGGTGATGCCCGCTACTAACATAGAGGAGTTTTAGAGCATAATGTTATTAGGGGTCATATCTTTATAACATTTATCTATTGCTCTAACATAAGGTATAAAACCTTTTATATTATATGTTTTATTAACCAATACCATTTAAAATAATTGTAGTCTAATAACTATTAGATTATTTGATTATTTAAAAATGATAGTTTTGAAGAAGTGTGACTAATACCATTTGAGATATCTTGTCATCCCTTCTCCTATTTTTAAGGAGGTTCTCTCTCATTGATAGGTATTGAATTTGGATCTGAATAATTAATTCTATCACTATGCACATGAAGTGTAACGCCCCGCCAGGGAACCCATAGGACAACAAAGAAAGAGGACTGCAAAAGAAATGGATTTTTTTTTATAAAAAAAGAAAAACATTAACATTGTCAAGAACAATGATTATCATTAACTAACGTTACTCAACATTATGATCAACTTTCCAATGAACATACAATCTAAAGTTACTAATATCATTCACAATGAAGTAAACCATTGATAACTCATAAAATAGTAGCGGAAGATAATAAAACTTATCATTTACATTCTAGTTCTAAGTCCTCCTAGGTTCCCCAAAGTTGTTACTAACAACATCTACCACAAGACAGGGTTACATTTCTTTTTCCTTTCAACCTGCTAGACAAGGATAGATTGACATTTAACATTTAAGTACAATAGCAAAATCTTTACATAATTACTAAATGAAATGAACATCTTATAATTACTTTTCCAGGACTTAGGTACATCATGATACACTCCTAGATTATCTTAATAAAGAATGAGATAACATTTGTTCATTTGTCATCCTATACTAACTCCTACTCCATACAACACTAACCAAATACCCTTTTTTGTTACATCAGAGTACAATGCTACATTCACTCTAAGGTAAGTTCGTTAACACCATTATGTAGTGTGACATAGACAAAAGATACATAAATGACATTGTCCATAAATGAATTAAAAACACCATACCACCACCAATCAATCACATTATGCTGCCTTACTACATTTACTATAAGGAATAATGATGATACCCACATAGCCATGAAGAATGTAAGAAGAATAATTCCATAGCGAAGATCAATATGATATGCATCACTACATATTGCCTTAACATAGTTTTCTATTAATCAACATGATACATCATCATTCCTTTATAACATGCACCAATAAGAATTATGGCTAAGACATTCCTCATAAAGAATATGCCTATAGCAATTAACCATCTAATCATTACAATTATTACTTTTCCCATAAATGTTTATCCTAATACATAAGAATAAAACATCCTTTAAGAAGCATATCTTATAAAGCATACATCCAATTTAAGATTTAGGATCTAAAGTTCATTCCTTAACCAACTTAAGTGTCTAAGGTTAACATTCATTCAGATGAGAAGATATAGATACTGCAAGAGCACACAAAAGGAACATAATCAGATAATCTTAGATAACCAACTATCATCATTAACCTCCTATTACATTACATCTTAACACATTATCCTCCAACTAGGAGCAAACCAAAACTCATATGCAACTATGATAATCCAATACATAATCTGATTTTGAAAAATAGGATCCAAAGCATGAGAAATAAGCACTAGAAAAATAATCACATGAAGACACTCAAATCCATCCATGCACTCGAACAAGGACACAGATACTCGATGGAGATAGGCAACCACTTGACCATGTGGAACCCGAAGGACCACCCCTAGTGCTAGGAGATAGACATAAGGTCCTCAAACACACAACAACCAAATAATACACTAGAAACCTTCCAGAAACAAGAAATAAAAACCCAAATAAATAAATTCATTTAATGAGTTTTTCAAACATATTCCCAAAAACCGCCCTTAAAAGCCTAAAAATGGAGGGCAAAAGAAACATTCATATGCTATTAAAAGCATAGAAACACCATCATTTTCACAATTAAGAATACACAACAACTAGCATGAAAACACTCCACAAATATTCCAATTCAATAGAATTATAAAGAAAGGACAAGAAGTACATAAACCCTACCCCAAAATGGAGCTAAATCTCTCTTGACAGCAGTCAAGTCTGCCAGCAATAAAACAATCAAATCAACTCAAAATCCAAATCCGTAAAAAACCCATTTCAGATTTGACCTTCAACTACTCAACAATTTGGGTGGAATTGACCAAAAATGCCTAAAAAATTCACAAAATGCAAAACAAAAAACAACTCCCTTAAAAACCCTCTTTTTGGCATACCCGATTACAATCAAACATCAAAATGAGAAAACCCAACATATAGAAGCATTTCATCACTTGAAAGAAACACTTCAAAACATTAAAATAACATATTCTATAACATCCATATATATCTCTATGAATTTAAAACACAAATTATAAATTAAGTACATAACCTACCTCAAAACATGAAAAATTTGAATGCAAGATGCTAAAAATTGAAGAAGCTTTCCAAACCTAAATCTCTAATCCAAAGCACGATAAAAAATAATAATTCCACACAATCTAGCAGAAATTCCATTCCCCTCAAATCATAATTGCATTCCAAATCACTCTCTTCCAAATTTCAATTCAAAATCACTCAAAATTTTCCAAAAAAACCTTTGAAAAATTACTTCAAAACCATGTAAAATCTCTCCATTTTCTCTCCATTCTCAAACCCCCCAAAAATATCTTCAAAATCCTCTAAATTTCATGCACAAAAAAAAGAAGGTGAAAACCCAATTTCCCAAATTTTTCCATAAATAAAACTAATTAAGTTCTAAAAAGAAAGAAAAACAAAAAGGAAAGTAACTTTCTTTTTCCCCAAAAGACTCTTCTTTTCCAAAATAAAACAAGGAAATAAAATACTCTCATAAAATAAAATATTAAAATATTAAATTAAAGCACCTATCCTCATCCCACTAATGAAATAATTAAAATAAAATAAATAATCAAATTAACTCATTTGTTTAGGGTTTCCCACCAAATAAATTCAAAACATTATAAAAGATAAAAGAACCTCCTTAAAAATAGCCACTCCACCAAAATAGTAAATCAAAACAAAAATATAACATATGCTTACATATTAATATTTAAATATTTACTAATAAACATATTAATATTTAATAAATAACATTAGAATATATTAATATTTATAACCTTATTTTCATAAAACATAATACACATATATACATATGCAAAAATATAATATCTTAAAAGAATTTTAGCCAACCAAAAATCAAAAGACATAATTAAACACAATTAAAATATTAATGCAACACAAATCACTCCACCAAAACCATTCACAAACCAGGGTAAAGGATATTGCCTTAATGGCATATGGAACAGGTGACTACAACTGACAACATCACCTCCTATGAGGCAATAGTTCAAGGCTAGGATATTTAGGGCCCTATGCTATCTCCACATACCACCATTGGGATTGTTTTTAGGCATGCTCAGACCTATGAGACCAGGTGGAGTCAATGCCTGGTACTTGCAATCCTGCATCACAAACCAAGAACATGTACATATATACCAACATAATATATAACCCACACTCACGCATTGGTGAAGGAGAATCGTGACATCATGTGTCTCTCCTAAGAGAGTGACATGAAACCATACCCTCACACCAAAGATAGGTCACACACATGATACACGAAGCACATCATCAAATCGTTAGTCCACAATATATATATATATATATATATATATGTATGTATGTATGTATGTATGTATGTATGTATGTATGTATGTAAGGGAAATGAACATATCTAATAGCAACGTGCACCATAATCATACTACACACTATATTCTAATCTCTATCATGAATAAGGTCACATAATTAACATCCAACATCAAAGTATCACACTCCTAGAACAGAAGACACACCTTAACATTTAAGTAGAAGGACTATAATTAATTCCATCACTAAACTAGGGTTCAGTGTCATAATACCTATTAGTAGTGCCCGGACTGGAGGGGTATTACATCCTCCCCCACTAAAACTTGACTTACTCCTAGAAGTCGCAAGGCTCAAAATGGAAACATAAACACATTAGTCCCAAAATTTCTCTACTCTATAGTTGATGTACATCCTCTTTCCAAATCATTACAATTAAAATCACTATCTGGCTACACATTTGAAAGTAATATTTTCTTAACCACCTTTATTTAGAAATCCATACATCTCTTACAGTAAGATACTTGATTTTACACTAATAAATATAGTAGGTACTCCAATTAACTCAATTTTCCATTCCCAATACAAACATCTCCATAATCTCACACATCAAATGATTACTTGATATTCAAAAATACACACCATCTCATGTTTCAGAAACATATTTCAAATTACAATTTACGATTTTCAATAACATCCACTCCATTTAATACCATAGAATAACAATACACTCACATTTAAGATAGCATGGTTATCCCTCTTTTACATCAATATGCAACAAAATATAAGAAATATACATCTAACACATACATAATCACATCATCAGGAAGTACACAACACAAGGCTACACAAGGGTCCATTTGGACACCAGAAAGTAACATACTAATCCATGAGCCAAGAGCCAATATCCATCTCACATGATCTATACCTCACACTTAGTGGCTTGATGGTGTTAGGCCACACACACTTGGCAAGACCATCCAAACAAGACCACAATGATCTACCTCTTGTTGTATAAGGTGGTTAGCCTCCAATAGATAGTCATCACACATAGGTGGATAGTGGGTCCTAGTTGTATAACAAACTCACATACCCCCATCCTCATGGTCCCTACATCTTCTTCATGATATACACTCACCAAGTCCACCTCATACATCCTTGGAGAGGAATCACAATACGATACATGGCTGACATCAAAAACAATAAGGATAAACTAGTTTAGCCACCAAAGTCATAAAGAAAGATCAAATAAAAATTCAATTTCAACAATAAAGCAAGAAATGCATGCAATTTCAACACTAAATCAAATGTAACCATGAGGGCTATGTGCAAATAAGATCACAAGGTGTGGCTAAACCATCACAATCAAACATAAACAAAATGTTGGCCCTCACCGTCAATAGAAAATAATCAATACCATATAGAAAATACACAATCTTCGAAATTGCACTGTACAACACTATGTGACTAGATACCAACCACCAAACGAGGAAGGAGGGAACAATGTCAGGCTATAGCAACAACCCTCATGTGGTGCGAAGTGAGCATGCCATCCACATGGCTCAAAGTGTACTCCTCAACTACACCCTACATCGTGTCGTCATGCGGCACGGGCTAGCCAAGTGGCCCATGCACTCCTTAGCTACCCACATGGGATGTGCACCTCATCCCCCATCCCACATCGCATCTCAGTGTGGCATGGTCATATGCCAACCAGAGAAGGAATGTACTGGTTGTATGTCGCATGGCAGTGTGTCTGTGGCTTCGTGGAAGTAGGAACATGCAAAACACACCCCGCATAGCGATACCTCATGGAGAAGGCACACACAGGTACTCGCCATAGCTAGAGGTATATATGGATAGGACATACCCATATGCTAACCGACCCAAACACTGTCGAAAGAAAACATGAGTATCCCTCTACAAGTGTGTGAGGCCCCATTACACTCATCACACAAGTAGGAGCATCACAAATGTTCAGCGCACCGATTCATGCGGAGTGGCCTGTCCCATCCGCCTTCACTACCACGCACACACATCATCAATGATCGTTAGAACATCGGGCAAGGTGACAAAATTTGTTGCATCATGTCAACATGTGCAAATATAGTCCATATGTACAAACTCCTTCCACATGTTGACCTCAAAATGATATACATGGGTCATTAAGGAGCCACCCGGCACCAGCAAAATCTTCACCGGATCCCTAATTTCAAGTATACACGCGTCATCACATTAAATAGGTTGTCCATGCAACCTTCACCGACCCGCCCAATTGATAACTCATGTGGCATATCATACCTTCCATGAAGACAAGGTAGATGATCATCCAATAAATACCATCAATATGCTCAAGATCTATGGGGATTAGGCTAGCACATATGGATCAAGTACCCTGATCCATCATAAGGGGAAGTAGTGAGTACTTTCCTCGAGATCGGTTGAGCTAAGACCACTCTGCACTACAATATGCATACGTTGCACACCCCGCCCAAGGAGCTTTGTGGCTGCTACTACCCCTTCACGGATTGAGGGACTAGAGAACCAAAAGAAAAGAATTTTTGAAACTATCTTTTGGCTACTCTTATATATAAATTTCAGCCACATGTGGGTTGGCCCTCAATCAGATAAAAAACATACAAACACACATAATGGTATGGTTAATCCCACACCAAAAAAAATACAACATATTCCCCATGGATGGGTATATAGTATCACCATCCCATGGGCACACAAAACAAGTATAGGGTATTCAAAACACTCAACCAATTTTTTCACATTTACAGGGGGGTACAATTACATACACAATTCCATAAGTACATTTATTTCTATAACCAATGTGATTAATATCATTACTTATTATCCATAACCCTTTATCAATTTTTATTTCACTCTACTCTTTTCCATATATCACATGATGCTAAATGTCAATGTCAAGATCATCGTGATCACTTACAACTCCACTTAACAAATTCACATTCAATTTTATTCATTCGATATAACATTCTATCCACATAACTATGCATATGCAAACTAAATTTTCTTCCACACAATAAGAATTTTACATAAGCACCATGAATTTCTAAATGCATCCAAGAATCATTAATACTTTCACATCAACATTAAAGCATCCAGAGTTCAACAAATTATACACAAGTTCTATATTCGCAAAAGAACAATAATGATCCTCTACTTAACTCTTACTACTTCATGTAGGTCTTTCCTAAACATAAGAAACTCTTACTTCATCACAAGTTATTCAAATTTTCACAGAACAAAAAGGATTCACATATTTGTTCTCAAAACACAATCCTACATTCTCTCAAACTTTATCCCAAGCCAATACAAGTAACACTAAATATTTACACAATGATTATGCCTATTCAACCATCCCTATTCCATACCTAAGCTTAATTACTTCACATGTTACCCCCTCATAACAATCCAACATGCAAGACATCCAATGCATAAATCTTTTCTATTTATACAATAGTAGGAAAAGAGAAAGACATTACATCATTGGTTTCAGCTACACATAGCAAACAAGATGTTCAAATACCAATATAGTCATCATAATTATCAAAATAAAAACCTAGTTCTATGCACTAGCATCTTATTTATTAAAAAAAAATAGCCCTTTCTAATAAAACATATCACATCGTGTATTGTAAAGCTTAATCACATAAATTTACTTCAAAATGCATTATAGCAATCACAAAAGATAGACAATAAT
>VDFB02375923.1:0-21472 GCA_007258455.2 Sequoia sempervirens | reverse complement strand
GAATGACAAAAATACCCAAGTTGAACTAATCCTCTCAATGCAACACTAGATTCTCTTGAAGGTAACTTTCTTTGACCTATTTTTTTAGTTGTTTAATTTTTATGCACCCACATCAACAGTTGGGAAAAATATCCTTTGGGATGGCATATCCCCAATCTTATCAAACCTAAAAGAGGAGAAAGTTCTTTCGAGGGATATTTCAATGCAATCTTGCACCATAATGAAAAAAAGAGGGTATAATCTCCCCAAAGTTAATGAAATATTTCCAAGACTTCATACTAGAAAAGAATCTATTATATTTCCCTCCCCAAAATGGTATATTTACATTGAAAAATAGGCAAAGAGACTTTTTCTTAATTGCAAAATTGTTGGATAGATTCCTAATTTCTACATAATGGCCTATGAAAATAGCTCCTTTTGAGACACATGACCTTTAATTCTCAGGCTCTAATCACATTCCCATAAAATTATCCTTAGCATCACGAACACCCCATCCAAATTCATCCTTCAAGTTTCAAGAAATGTGGTTTAGAAACCTTATTTCCTACCTCAACTCAAGAGTTGGTGGGAAAATGCACCCTGTTAGTTCCAAAATGTTCTAGATAGCAAAAATTTTAAGATATATCAAATATAAAATCAAAGCTTGTATTGAGTAGCATTTCGAGAACATTTTTTCATAAAAATATAACTACAAGCCCAACTTGATGCGATCAATGATCATTTAATCATAAGGTGTGGTAAGAAAAACACCTCTTTTAGCCTACAAAACCTACAATTAGAACTAGAAAAAATTCTAACAAGAGAAAAAATATACTAGAGGAAAAAATATAAAGAGCTATGGCTCAAATGAGGGGGTCACAAACACTAAATTATTTCATCTATCATTAAAAATTAGACAACAAATGAATACTATATTCAACATCAACTCCCCCAAGTTAAGTATCAATTTAGAGACAATAAAACTTATCATTCAAAGAGAAAACCGCTTCTTTTCAAACTTATTGAGCACATCAGCGAACAAACTACCCAAGAAAACAATACCATCTTAGATGATTTTTTTTAGCATATTCCCTTGCTATTTTTAAAGGAAGATAATGTTCTCCTGCTAAAACCATTTACACTATAATAAGTAAAAGAAGTTTTTTCTATGCCACTAGACAAAGCCCCAAATTTAGGTGGGTTTATTGCCATATTCTTCCAAAAAAAAAAGGGATTTTATGGGGCGTGAAATTCTATTATCTTTAGATGAACCAAGGAGAAATAGCAAGATCTTAAAGGAATGAGATAAAACATTTATAGTGGTAATCCCTAAAATAAGAATACCTCTACCTTTGCTCATTTTAGGCCCACATCACTGTGTAACACCATTTACAAAATATTTTCCAAAGCTATCACTACGAGGCTTTCAAAGATCATTCTAAGAATTATCATGGATGAGAAAAAATACTTTGTCCCTAGAAAGGATACAATTAAAGGGGCCTTAATAGCCCATGAGACTTTTCATTCCATTAAGGAAGATAGAATCTTAGCAATGATTATGAAACTTGACATGTTGAAGGTCTATGATAGGATAAATTCGGATTTTCTCCTAAAAATGCTACAAAAAGTTAGATTTTCTCATAAATGGTGCCAATGGGTTACTTCATTTATAAAACAGACCAAGTTCTTAGTCTTGGTAAATGGTACTCCAATTTAACTCTTCAATTCTTCACAAGGTGTTAGAGAAGGTGATCCTTTTCCGCCTTTCCTTTTTCATTTTAATGGTAGAATCACTAAGTTGGGCAATAGTAGGAGCAATAGCTCAAGGAGCATGGAAAGGTATAGATATCCCAAACTCAACCATCAATATGAATCATTCATTATTTGCAGATGATACAATTTAATTTTCCAAATCTATTGTCCAAGAAGCAAGGGGTATTGAAAAGATTTTAGATTGATTATTAAAGGGAATCATGTCAAAAAATAAATAAAAAATTAAGTATTTTGTTTCTAAATACCTTTCTAATGGTGTTAGCATGTATCATGTCCATTCTTGATTTCAAATATGATGAATTACCAAGCCAATACTCTGGTATCTCATTCTTTTTAGGGCCATACACACCTGAGTTATTGAAAAAAATTGTGACCCAAATTCAAAATAGAATAAAATCATGAAAAAAAAGATGACTAAAAATGGTAGGAAAGCTCACACTGACTAGAGAAATCCTTTTAGATATTCCCAACTATGTTATGCCAATTCTTAAGTTGCCAAAAGTAGTGTAATTGAATTTAGGGCAATGCATCAGAAATTTCCTTTGGCATGGGAACCTTGATAGTAAGAAAAAGAGTAAGATCCCACTAGTTTACATAACCTATAGGTAAGGAATTTTTCCTTGGGGGCCAAACTAGCATGGATTGTGTTTGCAAAACTTTCTTCCAAATGGGCCAAAATCTTGCAAAGAAAATATATGGACTTCATAATTCTTTAATGAACTTTTACAATAGAAAACTCACTAGAGGGCTCTAAAATGTGGAATTTATCTAACCTATAGAGAATTTATAATCCCACATTTAACTTGGTCTATAAGTAATGGAGAAAAAAATTGTTCTAGGATGACTCCTTGAATGGCTTCGCACTACTGTCCAAAATTGAAGGATTAGAAGAAGAGAGAATGTACTTAAAGCATCACTAGGGAGAAAAAGTAAAAGACTACCTTAAGGTAGAAGAGAAGCTTCTCTCAAATGAAAAATGGAAAAGATTCATTGGTTGTAACTTCTCAACAAACCAAAAGTATTAGCTATCAAAAATTCTCCAACAAAGAGAAAAAAATTGAGGACTCTCACAGGATCATTTGGGCTCATTCCAAGTTAGGTAGCTATAAAGTTAGCTTAGGCTACTCATCAATCATCCAACAAGGAAATGAAAAATCAACAAATGGGTCTCATAAATTATGTTGGAACTCTACAATTCTTCCAAAATTTGATTCATTTGCATGGTTGGCATTAAAAAATGGTATCTTTACCTATGAGAGATTGGTCAAACTAGGAAAATCTACCCCTTTCAACTATGTATTGTGTGACAAAAAAGAAGATGATTTAGACCATCTTCTCTTAACTTTTAAATTCTCACAATAGTGCTAGACATGGCTCCAAAACAAACTAAATTGGTTCACACCCCTACAAGAATCTCTATTAGCAGGTTTTTCCTCATGGGAAATAATGAAGACTCATTATTCTCCCCAATATGGATAATAAGGCCCTCACCACTTAAATGGTGCTTATGGTGGGACATAAATAGAAGAATATTTTAAAGGAGAACCATACAACAAAAGTAGTAATATATAAAATTAAAAGATTAATTTCTATGTTAGTAATGTCTAGTGCATATAAATCAAATGGCTCAAGAAAAATAGACTCAAATTGGGATGCAAAAATATCCTCATAGTGGGAGTTGATTCATTCCCCAAACCTAGGAACATGGTTACCAAAAACTAAGCTCAACTGTAAAAGTGTAGTATGGACTCCACCTCTAATGGGCGTGGAAAAAAATAGTTTTGATGGGGCATCTCAAGTGAACCCAAGTGCATTTGGTGTTGGTTTTGTACTAAGGAACTAGGAAGGCATTATTATTAGGGCTGTCACTTTAAAATTACCAGATGGAACCAATAATAAGGCTAGGGCACAAGCATTACTTGTAGATCTCAAACTAGGAAAGTCAGTAGGTATCAAACATATATGGATTGAGAGTGATTCTATTGTCATATTCAACATGTGTAAGAAAAAAAACTCAGTTAGTTGGATGTTAAGTTCCATCCTAAACCGAGGCTTCAAAATGTTACAATATTTCAACTCAAGTACCAGCTCTCACATTTTTATAAAGAGTGTAATAAAGTATCAAGCATGCTAGTAAATATGGTGTGTGACCTAGATGATTGGGAACTACAAATTAATCACATAGATCTGATTAAATATCCTGCCCTAGCATGCAAAACAAACAATTAAATACACTCCATAAATGGGAATTGAACTAAAATGCTAATTGTCTTAAGTGTGCAGGGCCAATGGTGTTGAGTACCGTTAGTAGTTTCTATCTCCAAATTGTGTGAGCCTTCGGGTGGGGATTTTCTTCTGTCAAAGAGTCCTTGATGGTAAAGTTTTACATTGGTCAAAGATGTGTAGTTCCTGTCAATCCTAGAGTCAAAAATGTAAAATTCAAAGTGATGAGGTGCCACATGGTGTCCTCGGGAATCTAGTGATGTTGTAACATATCAATTTCCCATCCTCGCACTAATGCCATATGTCAAATAGGCATAATCTAGTAAAACCCTTAAGTATTACAAGAAACCCCTAGTATGAGATTGGGAAGAACCATTGGCTTGGTATTAAGCTTTTGGTTTCATTGACGGATCACCTTTCATACAATTTTGAACCTTGATAAAAATGAGAAGTTCCCACCTAGCCCGGAGGGTATATTTCATAGCGGGAAGTGTTTTCATGCCACATAGTGGCTCTACATGCCACCGAAAAAGGTAAGCGATGTCTTCTATTTCATAATCAATTGCTTCCGCATCAAGCCACGTGTTGTGCTAGCACATGCTAGAAAAGTTTATAAGTATTACCAATAATTATTGTTGTGCAATTGGTCGAGACTTTTGGTGGGTCCACTATGTGATAAAAAGGAGGTTGTGAGGTGCAGCCATTCACTCTTCAAAGGAGAAAGGCTCATCTTTGGAAATTCTAGCTGCTTGCAAGCTTCTAATATTGCCAAAGCTGGTGTTGAAATTGGATAATGCTTTCTGTCTAGGCACATAAATATGTGGCACCATTACACTCCCTCAAGTGCCCTTTCAAAGAATGGGTTTCCTCTAGCTGCATAAACTTGACAAGTGGTAGTGTTGGGATCAAGCTATGTGTTTTCCACTTAAAAGTACAAATTGGCACATTATTACAGTCTATTGATTGGATGTGCATTTACTAACATTAATCAATCCAATGATATCATTATTTGTATTTTTCAATACAGTCAATCATTTGGATGCATTTTGACATAAACCTAATCTTATTACCAATTATTTACTAGATTTTTCATTAATCACAAGGTGGATACATAGCACTCCAACAATAAGTTGGCATGTATCAAAAAAGGGTAATAGAGCACTTTGAAGTTGCTTTAGTACCTCTCCTAATGGTTAGTAAATCTAGACAAAAATCCTCCTTCCATAGGCATGGGAGGATGAAGCAGCTTGTTCTATTTAAAATGGAAGGGTGGTATCCATGCTATTCTTCATATAGTTGTCTAGAGTTCATATTGAGAATGGGCACTCCTATATGCCTCACATGCTTGCATTACCAGATGGCCTTCACAAGTGCTATTACAAACCAACGGTTGAAGGTCCTAATGAAAGATCCCACTGGCAGGGACATAAAAGTGATTACAATGATACTTGGAATTGATTTCCTAAGGGATTATGAGAGTTATGGGGTAAACAAATATATTACATCATGTTTAGTGGCTTCCCTCTTGGATTTAGGAGAGAAAAAAGAGTTGGTGGGCGAATCGACATCAAAACTATTTAAGAAGCACAACCTAGGTAGGCTCGAGGTAACCTTGGATGTAGCAAGGCTTGGGGTTTGCATCCCAAGGCCATAAGATATCAAGAGCATGTATAAGGAGGGCGTTGTGGTGGAATGGCTACTATTCCTTAGAATATTTTGTACAATGTCACTAGCACAACATGAAGTTATAAGGCACACAAGAATTTTTTCTTAAAGAAGGTAAACAATCTAGAGCCTATTTCAAAACTTCAATGGATAATAGATTTTCATGCCACCCTTGAAGTAGTGTGAGGAGTCCACTTAATCATTTGCATCAAAAATTCTTTCTTTATACTTTTTTCTCACTTTCTGGGATGAGGCTTTTTTTTTGTTTTAGCCTCCATACATAAAGTATTTGGTATATGGCACATTTTGTTTTGGTCCCCTGACCATCTTTACTCTATAAGCTTTTATGCTATATATATATATATATATATATATATATATATATATATATATATATATATATATATGTAATTTCAGGTTTTTTTACTTTTATCCAAAAAAATGTCTCAAAATAAACTAGGGTAATGACTATAAATAGGATAAGTGAAAGGGAGGAGGTGGAAAAGATAACCAATGAGATAAATAAATTACAAGACTCCAAAAATAGAAAATTGCAACTCCCATGAAAGTTTTTAAAGATCACACTCCACTAACACTCATATTTGCTTTATTAACCTAAAAGAAAGATAAAATAAAAGTACAATTAAAACCTATTTGGACATAAAAACCTACACTAACACCCCCATTAAGTTTACCTTAGGAGGGTGAAAATATGGGCCCTAGTGAATGAATCCTAATGAGATACCAATGTACATAAAATTTCCCTCATAGAGAATGAACCATCCAATAAAAGATTGAAAAATATGACTCAAGGTAAATAGGACACCCGAAAAGTATCTTACAATTGTTATAAGGTTCATGTGTACCTTTATAAAGAAGAGAGAAGATAACTATAAAATATTACATGGTAAATGTTGTATTAGGTTCCTCTATAATAAATGATGCACCTTCCTTTTTGCAAGGTAGAAAAATTGAGTTTTCAAACTATTAAATTTCCACTCATATGGAATGTAGAAATGAATCAAGGTGAATATTCATTGAATCTCATTAAATGTCTTGATGTTGATGCTTATTTTTTATTGTGCCATAAAATATTTAAGAGTAATGATCACTTAAGTATGATACATGGATCACTGTGAATCAAGATGTGTTAAGTGAGTAGCATGATTTGTGGAGATAGAATAAATTAATATAGAATGGGAGATGATGCAACTCAATATGAGAAATCACTAAAGAAAAGAAAAATATTGTCATAGGTATCATCAAGACTCAAAAGTGAGAGTTCACAAAAGAATGTGATATGTATGGTAACTATACCTCCAAAAGAAGTATATACTATATACATTAGGAACACTACTATAGAAAATTATTTGAATCCCTTGAAAAAATGACTCTAAACTATGATGAAATAATAAGTGATGGAGAAATTTAATATAAGAGGAAAACTAAGTACTAAATAGTGTTATCTAGATCCAAAATTTGGCTTGTGTTCAAGTAGTTTTGGCATGCATGCTTGCAGTTTTTGAATGGGATTATGGGAAAATTGACTTTGGATAATGTTTTGTTTTGGGATGATGTTCATATTCGGCATGATAGGATGAACATTGTTGGTATTGGGAATCATTTTTCCAAAGTTTTCCGAGTTAGGATTCATGTTTTGAAAACTTCCACTTGGTACATCCACATTTGGTTTGTAGGGATTTGGGAATGATGTTGCTCGTTTGAAGACTCATGTATTGATTGTTTGATTGTGGATTTGTAGGGGTTGGACTTAGATCTATCATTGGGAAATGTGTTCCAAACTTTGACTTGGGCATACTCACACTTGTTGTACCACTGACATTTGTCGAAGGCAATGATCTTATGCATGGACTTTGATAATTGATAGGCATTGCAAGGCTTTGAAGATTCAACTGATTTGGATTACCCAAGATGTATGGATCAAGTTTATATTCCATATTCTCCTTGTGTTATGACCTTATTGCGAAAGTGACCTCTAAGATTCTTAGGACCAATGATGAGATGGAGGATGAAATGTGTAAATGATGAGTGATGAACGTTTAGGAACTTTGGATCAATGCTAGACTTAGGGTTTGATTTTGATTGTTTGATTTGGATGATGAACTTGTAAACCCTAAGATGTTGGATGTTATCTTTAGGATGAACTTGTTCAAAAGGTTTGCTAATTCAATTAGATGTATGAGAAAGGATGCATTCCCACACACCTAATTAAACAATTGACTTTGATTTGGTTTGGATGTACCCAAGTCTAGAATGATGTTTGCAAAGATCTAAAGTTGTTTTGGTGAGATGGATTGATGAATGTTTGGAAGATAGATGAAAGTTTGATGATCCTAAGAGACTTAGAGAGACTTTGTTTACTAGGCCAAGGTATTGAAGAACACACTTTTCTCTAAGAGCAATCAAAAGACCAATATAACCAAGAGATATCAAGCACATGTGTGGGGTCCAATTTGTTATCTTTGCTTAATGGCTTTATTTTACCAAAAACACTCTCTTTGATTAAAGTTTCAAACTAAGATGTCAATGTCTTAATTTCTTTAAACCCCACAAGATATTTTATGTGGAAATTCAATGAACTTAAGGCAAGGGTTTTCCTATTGTTTACTCAAGAAGACAAATTGAGGTATAATCCAATGCTTAGGAACCTCTACAACGTGAATCCGCAGGGAAAGCAGTAACATATGGATTGAGTCAATGATATTTGTCTTCAAGAGGGTTTGAAATTGAAAATCATGTTGAATGTTTGTTTGCAAAATGTTTTCGAATACACACCGTGGTTTCAAACAAAGAATAATTGTATGCCCTATGGATGTGTAAGACAATATTTGTTGATTCCCACTTTGACAAGTCCAGCCTACGCTTTTATTCTAGTGGATGGTTAGGATGCTTGACCCCATCGGGCTCTCCACGCTCATTAACGCCAATCTAAATAAGCATCAACACCCATGAAACTCCATATGTTGCTTCCATCTCTACTAGAAGACCGTAAGAGTGTGGGGTGGCTCGCATCCAATCGCTCTTGCACCAACAAATAGATTTCATTGCTGATTTTGGAAAATTTGTGCACATAGGCTCGTAAGGACTTTCCGCTCGTGGAGATTGACCCATACGGGCAAGAGTCCCCTTTCGATCCATCCCCGCTTCTGGAGCTAACCGCTGCTTGATTATGTATGCTTAACCAAAACCTCCTCATTTATATCCCGCTTGGAAATACTCTTGGCTTTAGAGTGTTACCGCTGAGTCGCCGCTAGTGAGTACTTTTCCCTCTAAGGCGCCCTCTAAGATAAACAAAAGCGAAAGCAAAGACAATAACTTAATCCTCGACGATCTTTGATGGCACAAAGAAAGAGAATCGTATGCAAATTCTTACTCACACTCGCGACAAGATGTTCAATTTTAAGCCCAAATTGAAGTGTTCTAAAGCAATAAAATGTATTTTGAGTGTTTCTCTTGCACCCTAGATCGCACGAAGCGCAAGGGGAGAGGATACGTACTCAAAAGACAATCACACAATCCAAACACTTGTTCGTTTTATAACCTTCAAAGCAATTGTGAGTTCGTTTTAAAGCACCAAGATGAAGTGTGAGTTTGCCTTGTTCAATTTTAAACCAAATAGAAAAGCTAGTAAGTTTCTAACGTTCAGTTTTAACCCAACTTTTGAAAAGATCAAGACAATGATTGATTTTAAACCCAAATTTAAGTAAGTTGACTTAAAACAAAAAACAAAAGCGATAAAATGGAAGCTCGAAGCATTAAAAAATGCTTTTGTTAATTTCAAGTTCAATGCTCAAGGTCCACTTTCAATTCAAAAATTCTCCAAAGATTGTTTCCTTCACTTCAAATTTGCAAGTTCCATGTACAAACAAAATCTGCAAAATAAAAATATATGAGAATTAATTGTTAAGAAACAATTCAAGAAACAAATATTGAAAGAAATCAATTTCAAAAATGTGGTCAATTTAATGATGATATTTAATTTATAATCTTTTGGCATCGTGAATTCAAGTTTGATGTTTGATGCCCACTTCAAATGTGCCAATGGTCAATTCTAATGCACCATAATAATACCTTCTTTACAATGTTCTGGTCCACTATAAGTAGTCGAATGGAGAATGCCAACAACCACAAATATCCAAGTAAGATTAAAGCTACTAATAAGTAGATAAGATGCCTATCATTAATGAAAAGTGAAATGAAATAGTCCACATTCTAAATTATTCACAAGTTTCTACATTTGGTGAGCTACTCTATGTCAAATGGGTAATATTCTCATAGTGCAATGATATCACCTAAAACAGAAGACAGACAAATGCAGCAAAGACAACAAATGTAACTACCACTTCCCACCTACAGTAATAAAGAAAAGCTTAATGAATCGATGTGAACTATTAATAGAATCCCCTAAGAGATGTCTAGTCAGCCCTTACCTAATAGCAAGCAAATAAATTCCCATGTAAACAATCCAGACTGATGTAACAGCAGCAATAAATGGTTTTCTTACCAGAGCACTAATGCAATTACTAAGTGTAAAGCTGAATTTAAAAAAGCTTTCAAAAACTTTCCAGCAAGTGTCAGCGTCCTTACTGCCTCATCTAACGCCTTTTTTTTTTTTAATCACAACCATTACACCAATCGATGGGTTTTGATGGCGATGGGTCAGTGATCACAGATCGATGCCATTATGGTTTTGTCACCATCCATCTTGAAGGAGAGATTCTGGACTCTTTCACCTCAACTGGCAATAGCGACTAGCGTATCACTTTTTTTGCTGGAATTCATTACTTTTAAACCAAAGAAGATTTCAATTGAATCAAGCTCATTATGAATATGTGGATGGGTTAAAAAAAAACAAATCTGGCATAATTAAAAGTGATTGACTATTTTTAGGAAAGCCAACAAATGACGCAAAACGAGTTCAGCAGCTTTCAATACGAAATGATGTAGACACAAGAATCGGTTATGACAAATAGAGAGAGACAATTTGCGAAAGAAGGTAGACTGTCAGCCCTTTCAAATGCAACTTCAATGCCTTTCACTTCTCCAATCTGGCGAGCAGCTGCCAACCGTTCCAACATGTTCTCTGCTTGTGTTGAAATGGGAGCTTTGGAATAGGGCGTGGACTTTCATCAAATTTGAACTGCAAAATTTCCCCGATGCCAGGCGAACTACACCTCCAACGTGCTGTCCTTTCTCTGTTTAAAAGCTTTCGTTCATTCCTTTATGAGGCTCGGTTTTCACTAATCTCAATCAGATTGCAGGATATGCGCAAAAATGGATTTGTTGATAGATAATAGGACACCTCAAAGAGATGACGCTTATGTTGTCACCGAACTAGAGCAGCTTGATAAATTCAGCCTAAGCTTTTCCTGCGGCTTCCATAATTGCCAATCCAAGACCATATTTAATCAAATGTAGTCAGAAAGATATTAGTGGGGGAAAACATGGATTTGGCGCAACTTTCAATCAAATGCAATTCATCTGGCATAAAATCCAGCTTCCACAACCTTTGACAGGGTCTTTCCCATGTAAGCCAAGATAGGAACTATGAAACAAAGTGACTTTTTATTAGTTTTTTTTTTTTTTAAAACTTTCAATCTGCAAACACGTTAAATCATTGATTTGAATAAGCACCATAAATTTGAAAACACGTTAAATTATCGAATTCAATAAGCATTAGTTATTAAAAAGAAAAAATATTCAAACATTGATTTCAATACGCATTATGGGCTCAGATCTGTTGTAAAAATTAATCCCAACTATTAAAGAGCAGAGATCTGTTGTAAAGAGTTTGATCACTCAAAAAATGATATAACTAATTTGAATGGGAAGAGATAATGACATTGACAAAGCAGCATACGAATAATGAAAGATACTTCCACAAAAAAAAAAGCTGCAAGAAAAGCCAATATTAGGGTAGCCCTCCTTCTAGTGCCAAGATGAAGTACCCAAAATCTGCAATGTAAGACCACTTCAAATACTCATTAGAAATGTTAGTCTAAACACACAAATCTGCAAATACCTCCATGAAATAGAATATCTATGCTAAAGAAATGCCACAAGTAATAAGAACAGCATCAAGAAGACATTTTAAAAGCAAGATAAACACTTATTCCATGTTGGATTGGTGTCACATGTGCTAGTGACCCTTTCCCAACCCTTGATCGATAAGCTTAAGATGATGAAATTGCTATTGATATGGAGATGCTAAGTAGACAAGATCAAATCTCAAATGAAGAGAGTGACCTTGCAAGAGATTGTGGAGGAGTTGCTCAAAGATGAAGCTTGTATTTAAAGATTTTCAAAATGCTAAGTGTTGAGGAGAGACCAATGTGGGACTAAAGATTCTGCCAATGAAAGAAGGACACTTGTCATCATGTGATTAGTTGATGTATATGCAAGATTTGGGAAGTGTGCCCAAGAGGGGGAATTTTTGAATTCAAATTTGCAATAAATTTTGAGAGGGGGACAAGAAAGAAGAGCAATAAATGCCCTGTTTGACTTGTCATGTTGAGAGAAAATGAGGTTTTAATAAATCAATAAAATTGATTTATTGTGCAAGTGGCTAGGTCTAGATAATGCAAGTGGGATGTGATTAGCATTAGATTAGGATTAGATGAAGATTATGCTGATTTAATGCTGATTAGGTGAGTTGACATTTTGGACTTAAATTTCTGATTTATTTAAATCAGAAAAAGGATGAAATATGATTTAGGTTTTAATTTAAAGGAAGTCCTGATTTATTGGATGAATGGAATATGATGAAGGTTGAATGATAATGTTTATAAGATTATTTGATGAATGGTTTAAAGTGATGAATTTGCCTAATGTAAGAGCTAATTTGACTGAATCCAATCGAATGCGCGAATGTGAATTCTTTTGCATTGCCCACATTTTGCCCCTCTTGAAGTAATGTAATTTTGTTGGCGCTATTCAAAGAATAACTTGCCTCTAATCGAAATTTAAAAAATTTCATGATTTTTCGATGCCCTCCAGCTGAAAGAAGTACACCGGCAGATTGCCCCCGAGATCTTGTTTAAAAGATTCAATTTGAAGGTCGATCTCAACATAAAGAGGTTCAAAATGGATGGTTATGGATGACGATGCAATGAGATGATTTCAAGATGCTTAGGAATAACAAATCTATATTATCCTAAACAACTTAAATGATGATATGATGTGAGATGGATGAGATTGATGATGTGATATGCCGTGATTATGCAATGGATGAGTTATGAGAGACTAACAGATCTATATTATGATGATGATTATGCAATGCATGTGAAATGATCGATGTTTCCTATAATGTATGATATGAATGATATGTGGTATGTAGTATATTGATGGTTTGCAGATGCAGGATGGATGCATGATGGATGCAGGATGGATGCATGATGGACTATTCATGATGCAATGTTATCGTGGAAATGAGATGATGACAAGAGGATCCAACAAGTCCATGATTGGTCGAGACTTTATTAGAGATGATGATGATAGAAGATGATGATGATAAATGATGATGATGATAAATGATGATGATTTTCTTCTTTATCAAGGACGGGATTTTCAGCGGTCACTTTACTTTATTTCTTTTGGA
Organism: Sequoia sempervirens; assembly: GCA_007258455.2. Taxonomy (NCBI): domain Eukaryota; kingdom Viridiplantae; phylum Streptophyta; class Pinopsida; order Cupressales; family Cupressaceae; genus Sequoia; species Sequoia sempervirens. The sequence goes on along the minus strand of VDFB02375923.1, from coordinate 8,214 downwards.
GAAATTTAAGCATGATGCATCAAGGTATAAAGGACTAGGATGCATGCTGGTAATTTAGTGCGATGGACTTTGGACTTAATAAACAGATAGAGCATTCGTTCACACCGACATAACAATTTAAAACCTTGCTAGGATGCACTTTAGAAGTCCTCAAACATCTCGACCAAAAAACACCCGGAAGGTATAACCAATCAATGCAATAGTCAAGAAGCTGTCCAAAACATCCTCTATACATGTCTAACAAAGAAAGTATTCACCAAGTTATTTTACAAGAACGCCCAACAAGCATAGCAGACAAAACAATAATGATGTTTCCCTATTCCTATCTCTCTAAATCCTTCGCTCGATATCATCGAGAGGTCCTTGACTGAGCTAATAAATAAGATAAGTCAAAGTTAGAAAAGACTAAGTAATACAAAACAAGCTTACGTTCTTCATACCTTTAGCCAAAGGGATTTGTTTTGATAGGATAAGAATTCAAGGTGATATCCAAAATGATGCCCATTGTCAGAACGATATATCCTAGGACATGCATTGTATAGGATGATGATGGTTTGATAAGTTGATTGATAGGCTGTTGATATAAGGTCGACTGACATGTTTGCGACTGATCAAGAGTTTGATTTTGTTTTAGAGGTTTGTTGTTTGCTTTTGATTTTACAATTGAAGCTCTGATTTTGTTGCCTCAAGCAGATTGTTTCGCTTATGCTTCCAAAGGGTGAAGGTGATGATTAGTTTATTATGGATTCCATTGATTATTTCCGAAAGTGAAAGCCAAAATGGGACGGTGGATTTTTCAACATTTTGATGTTTCTTTGACATTTTGGAATGTTTTGAGGCTATTTCTTTTGGTGTTTTGGATTTTATGATGCGTTTTGGGATTTTGATGTTTTTGAATGTTTTGGATTTTGATGTCTCGGGGGCTGATCAAAGATTTAGCCTTGCCTACGTTTAAACTCAGAGACGACGTAGTTCGGATTTCAATGTTTTTGATGTTTTGAGATTTTTTGAGTGTTTTTGGATTTTGATATGTTTTGGATGTTTTTGGATTTTTTGCATGATTTTGATGATTTGGATATGGACATGTATGATGATATCAGTGCTCTGTTTGGGATTTTTGCTAAAAATGAAGCTAAGGTTGACTAATCGAATCGATGGATTGACGATGATGATAACATTGTTGAGGATGCACAACAATGCAAGGATTGATTGATCGAGATTGATGATGATAACATTGTTAAGGATGCATAAAAATGCAAGGATTTGATTGATTAGGATTGATAATGATAACATTGTCGAGGATACACGACAATGCAAGGATAGTGTTAAGCAACACAAGGATATCCTAAGATGATGATTTTTTGATTGGATTTGATTGATCATGTTTGATGAAGCTTGGTTTCGAACAAAAGATGTTTGGATGATTTGATGTGATGTTTGACGTGCAGCTTAGATGTGACTGATATCAATTGATGTTGATGAAAGGTTAAGACTGATAAGGAATGTCTTCTCGTCAAAATGTGCCATGTGCTAGTGATTCGGATTATGGCTCACAAATGTTTTGACCAATTTGATTTCATATTTTCCCATGTTCGGATCGCCACATAAGTTGGAGGATATAGACCAAGATTTATTCTCGAAGCAAGATGTACATATCTGCCCCCAATGTCTAGCAATGTATGGAATGTGATGGGTGGATGCTTGGATAAGTGTATGGATGGATGGATATGCAAAGGATGCCAAGGATTATCTTGCAATAAGATAAGGTGTTCGAATAACGAATGTTCATTTGGATAATGCTTCATGGCTCAGATAATGCTGCATAGGATAGGATCGATGAAAATGACCCATGTCAAGATGTTCACAGTAAACAAGCGTAAGGTGTGCCCCAAATTTTTTTATCAAGATCAAGATAGCTTGCATGATGGATGCAGATATATGTGAATGGATTGGATCAATGGTTTATGGATGGATTTATTATGGATAAGATGGATGGAATGCTTGATTTATCATGGATGGGATGAGATGCTCTCAACTAAAGTGGTGCACGTAGATGCTCGATTCCACACATGATGCCTATTTGCTAGGTTTTCATCATGGTCTTGCCCAAAGCGCCGCCCATGTGGTTTTCACTAGAGGACGATTTTTATCTTTACTATTTTCAATCCTTTTTTTCTGATTTTTTTGGATTTTCATATTTTTTGATTTTTTTTTATTTTTCTAAAGATTTTAAGCTCATGCTGAATCATGAGGTGTTGCTAATGTAGATGCCCCTTTCATAATGTGCCATCGATGTCCTGCTTGAAGGAGCTGCTTTTCTAAGATACGTGCACTTGAATGCAGCTTTTGGGATTCTTGATCTGCTTCGTCGATACCGGAGTTAACTATGTCTCTGTGCGTACATCGCGATAAAGTGCCTTCTGAATCCTTATGATGAAGGGTCATTGCCAATACATGGTCAATATGAGAATTGGATATCATGCGTGGAGGTGTGGATGGAGTGCATTTAGGGATAAGAGATGGATTGGTTGACAGTTTGGAACCTTTGACTCTCCAAACTTGGGAAGATGAGCAATGATGGGTGGATACGGAAGTGTGCATGGAATTAGGACCAATTGCTTGATAAACTTTGTACGTCACTTGAGAAGCCTGTTTTTGCTTTTACGGACATCTTTGATGGATACCTCTCCCTCTTTTATTTTGCCCCACTGTTTCTTTGACTGATGGAGTTTGACAGGGATGATCTTTCTTTGTATTCTTTGGTATCCATTTGTATTTGATTTGTCCATTATGCTTATCAACTTCTTTTGCTTTGATAACATTTTTCGTACTTTGATTCAAATCTTTCTTTTGACGTTGGTCCCAATTCATGGATGGGGTGATGGGTGGATGACGATTCATGACGTGACTGGTTGTAGTATTGGCAATGGTTTCATCATAAGAACTCTTCGTGCTCCCTATGTTGATATTTGCACAAGATGAAGTTGCCCCCAGTATGGTGGTAGTAGCACCTTTGTTCCTTGATTTTTCTTTCTTCGAGGTGTTTTGTTCAATAAATGTGCTCTGACGAATGACCACTGTAGATGACATTAGTTCAATTTGTTGCTTGGCTAACTCTGGATGTTCTATCTGACTTGTTTCCTTGAGCGGATAATGATGGATATCTTTATTCATGATGTCCTCAATCTGAGTTTGGGACATATTCGATCCTAAAGTTGACAACTCCGTTTGATTGTAGGATTTAAGAATCTGCTCATTTTGTGTAACACAATCTTGTTCTAGATGAAGATCATCTACGTGTCTATCCATAGAAAGCATCTCATGGGTAGATGGAGGAGTAAGTGCTATGTGGATGTGATCATCTTGTGTGGATAGGAGAATATCCATTAGATCATTGTAGTATCTTGGAGATACAAATTATTGATCTTGATTAATTTCAGAGTTGCTTTTGACATGCTTTGGATCAAGTTCTTGACACAGATCAATTCCAAAGGATGGATTGCTTATAAATGGTTCTTGGATGTCAACATTAGGCATGGTCAAGTTCAAGGTTCCTTTAGCATCTGTAACCATGAGGTCAAAGGGGATCAACATGTTTTGAAAATGACCATTGCTAGACCTTGGTGGAAGATTTTGATCATGTTTTGGAATAAGTTTTTGAGATATGTCCTCTACCTCATAAGGCAATGTAGAAAAAATTTCAACATGATCATAGGTCGACAGATCATGCATTATGTCAATTGGATCAAATAGTCCTAACACTCCTTGGAATAGATCACTAAAGAGTGGCTCTTGATGTATCGTGAGTTGATCATTGGATTGTGTACATACATCGTCAATGTGTTCCTCGGTGGAGAGGTTTTGATCATTGTTTTCGACAATTGCGGTGGAGAGATTGTGAATGTCTTCGACCATAGAGTCAAGTGATTTTGATATTTCTTGAATTGGCTCATTATCAAGTTTTGTTGGTGGATTTTGATCGTGATTCAAAAGTGACTCTTGACATATGTCGATTCGATCATTGGATGAAGTAAATGTGTGCTCAGTGATGGATTGATCTTGATCCTTGTTTTCAATAGTTGTCATCTTTTGTGTTTGTGCTCGTGTTGGTTGGGTAGCTTGAGAGGCTTGGGCAACTTGAGAGGATTGTTTCTAATTTGTTGAGCTTTATCTTTAGTTTTTGCATGGCTAGATATTGTTGGAATCCCTTTGAAAAGCAAAATTGTGTAATGTCACATTGATTGATGTGGTGGAAATTGGTGTAAGTGGGGGTGGTGGTGGATTCAAAATCATGTTGGATGTAGTGACAAGTGTATGAGATACGCTCGGAGTGATCATGGTAGTGAGGGGTTGAGATGTGATGGGCGTGATAGTGGTGGTTGGAGTGATCGAAGTGATAGAGATGGTTGGATTGACCGTGGTGATAGGTCTTTGGGAGACCGTATTTTGATTGGTTGGGATCATCATTGTTGCTTGATTGGATACCATCTGTTGGTGCGATGTAGATGGTATATTCGAAGGATTTGATGTGATGGTTTGATTGACATTAGTTGGATTGAATTGGGTGGTGTGATTGGTGCTAGGTAAAGGGGGAAGCCCTAAACCAAGGAATGATGTAGGTAATGGTGGTGGAGATTTCCCTTGGCGCAATGCCTCAACTATTTTGGAAAGTTCCACAATTTGATCTCACCAAATTTGTTCTTGATTTTGATCTTGACTCACTTGAGATAGTTGATTTGGGCTTGTGAAATTAAGTAGTTTTACGCATGCTTGCAGTTTTGAATGGGACAAGTGGGAAATCTCGACTTTGGATAATGTTTCTTGTTTCTTTGACGATGTTCTATTCGCATGATAGGATGAACACTTGCCGGTATTGGGAAACTTCATTTTCCAAAGTTTCTCCTGAAAGTTAGATTCATGCTTCTAAAACTTCCACTTTGGTACATCCACATTTGGTTTGTAGGATTTGGTGGAATGATGTCACTGCTTGAAGACTCCTCGCATTTCATTGGTTTGATTGGTGGATTTGGTAGGTTTGGACTTGATCTATCATTGGAAATGTGTTCCAAACTTTGACTTGGTACTCACACTTGTTGTACCAATCGACATTTGTCACCATCTTATACGGACTTTGATAATTGATAGGCATTGCAAGGCTTTGAAGATTCCACTGATTTAGATTACTCAAGATGTATGGATCAAGTGTATATTCCATATTCTCCTTGTGTTATGACCTTATTGCGAAAGTGACCTCTAAGATTCTTAGGACCAATGATGAGATGGAGGATGAAATGTGTAAATGATGAGTGATGAACGTTTAGGAACTTTGAATCAATGCTAGACTTAGGGATTTTGATTTTGATTGTTTGATGTGGATGATGAACTTGTAAACCCTAAGATGTTGGATGTTATCTTTAGGATGAACTTATTCAAAAGGTTTGCTAATTCAATTAGATGTATGAGAAAGGATGCATTCCCACACACCTAATTAAACAATTGACTTTGATTTGGTTGAAGGATGTACCCAAGTCTAGAATGATGTTTGCAAAGATCTAAAGTTGTTTTGGTGAGATGGATTGATGAATGTTTGGAAGATAGATGAAAGTTTTGATGATCCTAAGAGACTTAGAGAGACTTTGTTTACTAGGCCAAGGTATTGAAGAACACACTTTTCTCTAAGAGCAATCAAAAGACCAATATGACCAAGAGATATCAAGCACATGTGTGGGATCCAATTTGTTATCTTTGCTTAATGGATTTATTTTACCAAAAACACTCTCTTTGATTAAGGTTCCAAACTAAGATGTCCAATGTCTTAATTTCTTTTAAACCCCACAAGATATTTTATGTGGAAATTCAATGAACTTAAGGCAAGGGTTTTCCTATTGTTTACTCAAGAAGACAAATTGAGGTATAATCCAATGCTTAGGAACCCTACGCATTTGAATCCGCGGTGGAAAGCAAGAATGATATGGATTGAGTCAATGATATTTGTCTTCAAGAGGGTTTGAAATTTTGAAAATCATGTTGAATGTTTGTTTGCAAAATGTTTTCGAATACACACTGCATTTTCAAACAAAGAATAATTACAAGCCCCTTATGGATGTGTAAGATACTTACTATTGATTCCCACTTGACAAGTCCAGCTACGCTTTATTCTAGCGGATGGTTAGATGCTTGATCCCACTGGCTCCCCTCCACGGCTCATTAACGTCAATCGGGGCAGCCAAGCATCAACACCCATGAAACTCCCATGGCATGCTTTCCATCTCTACTAGAAGACTGTAAGAGTGTGGGGTGGCTTCAGAATGACCGTTCTTGCACCAACAAATAGATTAAGGATTTTGGCAAATTCTAGCACATAGGTTCTAGTAAGGACTTTCCGTTCGTGGAGATTGACCCATACGGCAAGAGTCCCCTTTCGATCCATCCGGCTCGAGCCAACCGCTGCGATTTCATATTTAAATCCAAAACCCCTCATTTCTTATATCCCCGGCTAGAAATACTCTTTGGCTTTAGAGTGTTACCTGCTGAGTCGTCATTGGGTGAGTACTTTTTCCCCAAGGCAGGCCCTCTAAGATAAACAAAAGCGAGCAAAGACACAATCCGTAACTCGATCGATCTTTGATGGCACAAAGAAAGAGAATGTATGCAAAAATTCCCCTACTCACACTCGCACAAGATGTTCAATTTTAAGCCCAAATTGAAGTGTTTCAAAGCAATAAAATGTATTTGAGTGTTTCTCTTGCACCCTAGATCGCACGAAGCGCAAGGGGAGAGGATACGCACTCAAAAGACAAAATCACACAAATCAAGCACTTGTTCGTTTTATAACCTTCAAAGCAATTGTGAGTTCATTTTAAGCACCAAAATGAAGTGTGAGTTTGCCTTGTTCAATTTTTAAACCAAATCGAAAAGCTAGTAAGTTTCTAATGTTCAGTGTTAACCCAAATTTTGAAAAGATCAAGACAATGATTGATTTTAAACCCAAATTTGAGTAAGTTGACTTAAAACAGAAAACAAAAGCGATAAAATGGAAGCTCGAAGCATTAAAAAACGCTTTTGTTAATTTCAAGTTCAATGCTCAAGGTGCACTTTCAATTCAAAAATTCTCCAAAAATTGTTTCCTTCGCTTCAAATTTTCAAGTTCCATGTACAAACAAAATCTGCAAAATAAAAATATATGAGAATTAATTGTTAAGAAACAATTCAAGAAACAAATATTGAAAGAAATCAATTTCAAAAATGTGGTCAATTTAATGATGATATTTAATTGATAATCTTTTGGCATTGGTGAATTCAAGTTTGATGTTTGATGCCCACTTCAAATGTGCCAATGGTCAATTCTAATGCACCATACACACTTTACACAGCCGTGGGTCCACTATAAGTAGTCGAATGGAGTAATGCCAACAACCACAAATATCTGCAAGATTAAAGCTTTCACACAAGTAGATAAGATGCCTATCATTAATGAAAAAGTGAAATGAAATAGTCCAATATCTCCAAATTATTCACAAGTTTCTACATTTGGTGAGCTACAGCCTATGTCAAATGCAGTAATATTCTGTTAGTGCAATGATATCACGAAAACAGAGAAGACATAAATGCAGCAAAGACAACAAATGTAACTACCACTTCCCACCGGTCAAGGTAATAAAAGAAAAGCGAATGAATCTGATGTGAACTATTAATAGAATCCCCCAAGAGATGTCTAGTCGCCCCACTGCAATAGCAACACTAACTCTGATGTAAACAATCCAGACTGATGTAACAGCAGCAATAAATGGTTTTCTTACCAGAGCACTAATGCAATTACTAAGTGTAAAGCTGAATTTAAAAAAGCTTTCAAAAACTTTCCAGCAAGTGTCAGCGTCCTTACTGCCTCATCTAACGCCTTTTTTTTTTTAATCACAACCATTACACCAATCGATGGGTTTTGATGGCGATGGGTCAGTGATCACAGATCGATGCCATTATGGTTTTGTCACCATCCATCTTGAAGGAGAGATTCTGGACTCTTTCACCTCAACTGGCAATAGCGACTAGCGTATCACTTTTTTTGCTGGAATTCATTACTTTTAAACCAAAGAAGATTTCAATTGAATCAAGCTCATTATGAATATGTGGATGGGTTAAAAAAAAACAAATCTGGCATAATTAAAAGTGATTGACTATTTTTAGGAAAGCCAACAAATGACGCAAAACGAGTTC
>VDFB02375922.1:0-13922 GCA_007258455.2 Sequoia sempervirens | reverse complement strand
TCATAAATGCTCCCAAAATAGCAGATTCCTCCTTTGACCACCATGAGCAATTAATGCCCACTAACCTTCTAGAAGATTCTCGTCCATGACCCGGATTCCTTTGCTCTTCTCTCTGACCGCGTACGCTATGAATCGCGCCAACACTGCGTCTACCTCTTCTTCAGAAATTGATGGAGTGAGATTCAGCTGATACTCCAAGATGGCGACCATTTGTTCATGCTTCTCGCAAGATTTTCCCCAAGTCTCGATGGAATCCTGCGTGCTCTGAATGATTGTTGAAAACGTAGAGATGTTTTCAAAATCCAGCTGGGAAAATGTCCTCATCTCTGAAAAGAATGGCTGCAATCTTGCCCTTAGTCCTTCTGCATCTACCTCCTCATTAGCGAGCCTTCTTGCGAATACTGACTCCAAAGTGTTGAGAATACTCTCACGAATATTCCTCATAGCCTTTCTGATCCTGGAGGACTCCATTGCCGCCGTGTCAAAGAAACTCTTCCCTGTGAATGCTGCTGAATGCCATCCACGGAAATCATATCTATCACCCGCCTGAATTACCCCTTCATTCACCAGAGTTTGCGTGGGAACACGCATCAAAACAGCAAGACGTGGGATAGTATTGTCTTGAAAGATGTGGGTATCTCCCCAGGCCTGCTCAACATCATCCAAACGTGAAAGAATACCGGAAGCATTTTGGAATGCTGAGACGAGATCCGCCATGAACTTTTCTGCCTCAGCACGGACACCATTCACCCACTTATCGCCTTCTCGTACAGCCCTCTTCACCTCTTCCAAGCCGCTGATCGGCTCACGTGGCACCTCTGGTGGAAGCTCCGCTGCTGGATTTCCTTGAGCAACAGGATGTGCGAGATTTTGCACATACTCAACCAACGCTCTGTGCTCTTTCTTCAACCTTTTATACTTTCCTTCTTTCCTTACCAGCCTATCCTTTAATGCCTGAAACGAACTTTCAGCTTCTTCCACCACCTGCGCTCCTGAAGGGCGTCCCAACTCAACTGTGGTGATTGTGTACTTCTCCAGCATTGCATCACTCAAATCGTGATCTTCTCTTGGGGCAGCGATGTGAAGGCTACGGGAACCTGCCTCATTGGTTTCTATCCTAGTGTACTTTCTTGCCCTCTTCCGCTTTGGCGACTTGCTTGTTCTATTCAAGAGTTCTTCCATTTCAATTGCTAGGTTGGCGTCATCATCCTGGTCCCTTCGGATAGCCTGTGAAAGCCAATTTCGTTGAATATCATAGATGATCAAGGGCTGCTCCTCAGTGGCTTCCACTTCTCGAACTTCTTCCCGAGCAGTATTTGTTGGACGCTCAATTATCTCGACCTCTTGATCACTTCCCTCATGTGTCCCAGCATCTTCCTCTCCGAAGGAAAAGTCGAAGTGGGTGTCCATATCTGTGTCTTCCCCTTCATCTAGCTTACTGGCAGCTTCAGGATCATTCACACTTTGAGTATCTACCTCCTTGGGCATTGGCTGGTTAATTTCTCCATCCTCCAGCTCTTCATTTCTTTTAGCTCTCTGACTAGCAAATAATGAAACTTCACGCCTACTGGAGGCATGAGATACCAGCTGAGTGGACGTTGTATCCTCTGACCCTTGCGGCTCTGGCTGAACGGGCTCCCTTCTTTTTGGTTCTGGACCTCGTGTGAGCTGTTTCTTTCTCTTGGCTACCACCGGCGGTCTTCTATACCCATGAGGTCATACGTGAGGGCGACTGACCTTCTCCTTAATCTGTTAATCCGCTCATCCACCCATGCCCTAGTGAATGTCATGACCGGGATAGACAGAGTGTCTAGATCCACGATCTCTGGTTCGGCCCAATCTATTGGTGGCATCGGAGCGTTCTTCACCATTTCATAATCTGGATGGGTGACCCTAGTATCCTCCTCAAGTTGATCCGGCACTTTAATCACCTCACACTCCCTGATTAGCTTTAGAGGCAGCCTCGAAAACATCCTTCTCCTGATTTCATCCTCGCTTCCAGCATTCGCCCAAAAGTCCTCCAGGTGAGCCTTGTGTTTGTATTCTTCTCCTTGAACCGTTCCAATCATTCCCTTAGGATCAAAATTGTCGGCTGGTGTGAAGAGTCAGCTTGTAGAATTTTAGCTCGTCCTCGGCCTCCTTGGCTGCTTGTAAAGTCGGGCATTCCTCGAGTGAATTTCCCAACACAATGGGAAAATGAAGACCTCCCTTCTTCTTTCGCCTTATAATCTTGTCGTAGGCCACCAATTGCCTAGACAACTCAAGTAGGACCATTCTATTAGTGGGGTACCTGGGCAGTTTGTACACATACGAATCGTACCCCGGCAGCCTCAAGTAGGTAAATTTTGGGAATTGGATGAACCAACACCCATATTCTTCGACCAGCGCATAAGCCTCCTCGGATAACCTCTGCTGTAGCCTTTGCTGAAGGGTTCTCGTGATGTACATGGTAAAGGCATCATTCACTCTTTGAAAGTCACCAGTGTGAGTAAGATGCAACTGTCTGCACGACTGGTGGATCTTAAACTGATTGTAGCCGCAGCCAATTGGCTCTTGGTACGCCAATCCCCTGTACTTGGTCATTCGAGCCAACATATAGATGACGTATGAGCTCATATAAAACGTTTTTGTTCTTCTGAGACTCCAGAACTGCTCATCGATGTTATCACTTATCATCTTCGCCCAGTTCACTTGCTCATCCCCTTCGAGCACCACACTGATGTAAAAGAACATCCATGGCTCGAATATGAAAGATTGCGGGCTACCATTGACTCTGCTAAGCAACATAATGATGTCGCAATATTCTTGCTTCAGCTCCTCTGAGATTATTTGTTTCGGTAGCCTGGCAGCAGGTGGCTTTGGCTTGTGCATCCATGAGGTGTTTATTCTTTTCATACACTTCTCAAAGGTGGTGGCGTACATCTTATCTGCCTTGGCCTTGGACTTATACAACATATTGTCTGTAGCGAGGATTCCAAACGCCTTGCCAATCGCATCTGGAGCGAAATTAGCCATGATCAAACCATCGGGGGAGGTGATAGTCCGATCCTCAGAATTGTAGCAGTTGGCGCACTCCATGATCAACTCGGGACAACGGACCGCCGGTTGGAAGCCTGCTGCATTATACAACCCGCTCTTCACAATATTCCGTGATGCATCTGTCGGAAGGTTGCCACCCTGCCCGTACATTCGGCGTATGAACGTCTCGAGGTTGAAGGACCCGAGGTTGGTGTCCGTCAAATTGCCATACTTCGAGATGATCTTTGATTCTGGGATGAAGGACTTCTTTAGGCCCTTGATAATCGCCTGCCTGGAGGCGTTCTCTTTGACAGCTTCGTTGTTTGCAGCCTTAGTTCCAGCCTTGCTAGTTCCAGCAGCGTCAGCCATCTCAACAACGTGAAGAAATAAAAATGCTAAACCCTTTTACTTTGAAGCACTTCGCAACTTGCAACTTCGAATCTCAGCAACTTCAAGAAACCAACTTTCAGCACTTTCAATCTCAAAAAAAAATCGAACTTTCAGCAACTTCTCGAATTAAATCTCACAACTCAACTTGCCAGCATAAATTTCAACTTCGAATCTTGTGCAATGAGAATGAAAATCCTCAGAGTTTTATAGCAAAAGGCTGGCGCTAATTTTAGCAGATGCTTTTTATTCCCTTCATCATGACTGGCGCGTTTGCTAATTTTCAAAGGGAATATTCCAGTCGTCAGGCAGTTATTATGGCAATTTGCTATTCGGGGAGATTCTTTCCTCGATTCGAATTTAAAATTCCCTCCCGACTGCCAGTTACCTCCAGTGATTTCGAGAAAATCATTTTTACATCGATTTGAAGTTATCCCGACTGCATTTTAAAATGGCACTTTTAATTAAAAATTTAATTTAATTGCCATTTTAATTTATTTCTTCAACGTATTTAAAATTCGATGTCAACTGCCAAAACTGGCTAGGCGTAATTTTACTTTCCATCCGTAATCGACTTCCAAAATAAATTCCCCCCGTTAAATCGTCCGAAATTTTAAAATTGCATGGGTCAAAATCGAAAGGGGAATTTAATATTAGACTTAGGAAAATAATTAAATTAATTAATTAAATTAATTTCTCCGTCTTGCTAAGAGAAATTTTAATTTCTTCCAAACGCCTTTCAATTTAATCGTGCTGAGGGAAAATTTAATCTCCATTTGATTCCCTTCAAACGCCTTTAAATTTATTTTTTTGCTTTTTATCCCCACGCTTTGATTTTTTTGAAATTAAACGCCCTTTAATTTATTTCTTGCTTTTTTTTTAAAAACGCCTTAAGCAAATTTTAAACTTCCTTTTGATTTCCCAAGGGCGCAATTTGAAGGGGATACTTTTAATCTTCTCAACGTTTAACATTTATCTAACCAAGGCGCACATACTTAACCCAATGCCCCTTTTAATTTCTTGATGCCAGTTAAATACTTCCAAAAATTGTTGCTTGATTTCCTTTGAATGTTAAATCTCCTAACTTTGAACGCCTTTTTTTATTTCAAGCTTGGGCGCATATGGGGTAAGCAGCTTTGAATTTCACCATCTCAGGCGCATTCTCCATGCTGAGGTTTTAGCTGGAGGCGTATTCCAAGCACTTCCTTTCAGGCGCCTATCACATGTTGAGCATCAAATTTCCATCTCCAGGCGCATATAAGACCTCCAGCTTGCATTTCCAACACTTAAGTTTCCTTCAAGGGTGAGCTTTGAGTTTACGTCTTGGGCGCAAATCAGAGGAGGCCCGTCCAATTTCTTTGCTTGGGCGCATTTTATACTAGGTGCTTTAATGCGCATATGATGGGGGGAACTTTCAGCTTTGACACTTAGCAATTTTCAATTTCCCACGCATTTTCCAGATTTGCTATCAAGGGCGCATATGAGTACATGAGCTTCTAGTTTGACATGGGCGCACTTTAGCCTGGCAACTTCAATCTGGGGGCGCATTTGAGTGGTCTAACATTCACTTTAAATGCCATGGGCGCATCTGAGAGGTGGAGGTTTCAATTTCAACATTGAACGCATTTTATATGATCAACATTCACTTTACCCTTTTTCTAAGTTCCTTGCAAAATGAGGCGCATATAGCATTCACTTTACCCTTTTTCTAAGTTCCTTGCAAAATGAGGCGCATATAGCATATCTAACTTTCACTTTTTTTACTTAGGGCGCATTTGAGATCATCAACTTTTACTTTTAGCTTGAGGCTCAGAATCTATATCAATAGGTGGAACGTGAGGTGAACTAGGAAGTGAAATGTGAGGCTCAGTCTGGACAACTGTCTCTACTGGAATCTCAGGAATACTCTCAATTTGTTTCTGCTTCCTTTTACCAGTAGCTCTTTTCCCTGTGTTTCCACTGAGTCTAACTCCTTCCGGAGGTATGATAATGGCTTTAACTCTGGGTTTAGCTCTAGAAGTAGAAGGCAATGACGAGAAATCCTTTGGCGGCTCTGCTACAGGAACTGACTTCCGTGTTCGCTTGCTCTCCAAGAACAACTTACTAGTCTTGATCACCGATCTGGAAACCTCTTCAATAGAAGTATTCTCTTTAGCATACCAATCAGGTGAGCGAAATGGCTGCCTAGCAACTTGATCCTTAACATAAGAATTGAGAAGAACTTCTCCATCATCATCCGACAAACCATCAACATCTTCTGACAAGTAATCAGAGAGCTGACCAACAGTAAGTCTACAATAGTGACGACGACGAACTTCAAATTCATCTTCACAATTTGCCCAGAAGTCTTCAAGTGCTGGCGCATGTGCAATCCCTCGCTCTAACCGATTTGCATAATGACCGAGAGGATCATAGGAACACCTCTCAGTATAAGGCTTGAATTTGAACCTTTCCATCTCAGTAGACATACGCCTGGCATCTGTTGCTGCATCACATGTGAAAATTCCCAATGAAAATGGAAAATTTGCCGCAGCCTTATGACGACTACGGAGAAAGAAGTGAACGTGCTGCATTTGTCTGAGGAACTCCATAAAGACAATCTTGTCTGACGGATATCTCGGCAACATCAGAGGCTCTCCAACATAACCATAAACTCGGAGGTACGTGAAAGTAGGAAACTGTATGAACCAATCTGCCCAAGTCTCCATTGCTGATTTGGCCTCGGCTGAAATACGAATGTGCATCTCATCATCAAGATCCCTCACGGTTCTCATGGCAAAGTGATCATTCACCACTCGGAAGTCCTGCTCAGACTGAGAAAACTCTAGCTGTGGATAATATTCATGAATATGCTGAACACCGAGAGTACCATTGGTTTTAAGAAGTCTGAAACTACCTTGAAATGCCACCAAGTAGACCAAATAAGATATCATATGAAACTCGTGATGCTTGAGAAAGTTAGAAATCTGCTGATGTAAGCAATCACTAATTAACATAGCCCAGTCAAAACGCTCTGTGCCATCAAGGATTCTGGTAATCAGGTAGAACATCCATGGACGGAAAGTATTAGCATCTGACTGGCCGGTAACTCGATTGAGTAAGGTGATCAAAACCGCAACTTCTCCTTTAAATTCACCACGACCAACCTTCTTAGGCAAGTTAGTTTTCTGAATTGTCAACCATTTCTGAGCAACCTTTCTCTGTGAACGTTGATGATCAGCATCCCATATCTTCTCACAAGCTTCAAGATCAACAGTAAAGTTATCTGAGCGAGGAGAAATAGCAAAACATTTTCTATGTCCTTCGGCTTGAGACTGCAAACCACTCTTCCATCAACCGATCTGATCTGTCGTGAAGACGAGTCATAATGCTTAATGCAAGCAAGTACGAACTCAAGATCGAAGATAGAAACAGGAATGGATGCCGCTGCCAGCAACCCGGAACGCTCAAGATTCCTCATCGAATTGCTGCTAACACCTTCTAAACTGCTCAGATTGACCACTGGATAAACATGGTTTAGGTCCGTATCTGAAGTCTTGGTGAAATTATGTGTAAGGACTGATTTCACCTTGTAATCAATGAGATTGAACTGCATTTTGAAAATGGTGACTTTTGACTGTAAAGTCGAATATGTTTGAAGAACTTTCTGAAAAACACTGAACAAGGCTAAAAATAGCTTCTGACAGGAGAAATTTTCGAAGAAATTCTGGAACATGGGTTTTGTACACAACTGAATTCTGAACAAACCCAGATAGCTGGATTCTCGAAAAAATGTGATTCAAGCCCACATGCAAAGAAATTCTCGGAAAAAGGCTCAGAGCTTCAGAATGAGGGCTACGGGGCGATTTTCTCGAAAAAATCTAAGAAGTGGGTCTTGTTGCAAACGCTGAAATATAAGAACCCAGATGATCAAATTCTGAACATGTGTTGAATTACTCTGGCATGCGAAGAAAGTACCTAAGGTGAGAAATAGAAGAAATAAGACAGAAGATAGAAAGTTTTGCTCGTCTGCTTCTGAAAAATCTGCAAATCTCTTCTTCGAATCTTTATAAAACCTGCATGCAAAGTGGAAATGAAGTCTAGAATTGACTTCCTCTGAAGAATCTGAGCTCGTAGCTTCGAAGAACGCTGAAAACGGACACCTGAATCACCTTAAGCTTGCTGGTTGCTCAAGAAAATACAAGCTTTCAGAGCAAAAGATGATGCAATAATGGACGCCACTCTTGAAATATATAGAATTTCATCATAAGAAATTCGTACTAAAGCAAGCATGCATTAAAAATGGCGCTTGGCTTCTCATTGGACCTCATAATAGTTAACTAGAACTCAAACAAGCTCAAAAGGTGGACGTGCTTTAGGGTTTGCCCTTTCAACACTTCAGTTGAAATCATCATGCGATTTTAGCTTCAGTTAAGACTTGTCTTAAGTTCGCCATCTTCAAATTTGCTTTAGATTCATCAATTTGACCTAAAGCGTACCCTTTAGATAGCTTCAGTTAACAATAAGAATAAGATAAGAGTTCGCCAACTTCATGCAAAGAATAAGCTAAAAATAGCGACCCTTTTAGAAGTTCAGTTTGGCCTTCAACAAGTGCGCCAACTTCACATGCTTTAATCAATTAAAATCTAAAAATAGCAACCCTTTTCATGAGTGAAGTTGCAATCCCTTAAAAAGTGCGTAGCTTCACAAATTGATGCTTCACTTTTCAACCTTAAATATGGCGACCCTTTTGAAACTCAAGTTGACATGCAAATTCGCCATACTTCACAAATCTTATGCTTCATGCTTCACAAAATAATGCTTCATCAAAATATGGCGTCCCTTTCCATGACTTCAGTTAACATGCAATGAAGCGCCATCTTCACAATCTTGACCAAATTCGCCATGCATGCAAACTTCAGTTGACTTTTAGTGATAATCTTCAGTTAAACTTAACATGCAATCAAGTTAACTCAACATGCAAGGTAGTTAACTGAACATGCAAACCACTTAACTGAACATGCAAACTGAAAGATTTCTCCACATGCAAATAAACGAACTGAAGATGACAACCCAGAAATCGTTCAGTCTAACTGCAGTCAGAACTCCAGTTAAGGCGTCCATTCAACTCACTTTCGAAAATTTCAAATTTGAACTCTTGAGCGAATTCCAGACTTAGCCAAATTTCATGAAAATTTAGGCTAAAATCTCTGCCGGGACCTCTGTTCATCCTCTGACACTGGTTGACTGATTTCTCCGATTGGCTGGCTGACAGGTGCATTGCGGAGCTGAGTAAAAACTGATCAAATGATATCTTGATACTGCATGTCATAAAACTGACATCTGAAGGCTCAAAAATCCAAGCGCCGTTTCCAAAAGCTGCGCTTTTTCCCTGACTTAGTCAAATTTCAACTTCTGCATCTCGAACGAAGGGAAAAACAAAATCCTTCATAACTTCTGTTTTATTAACTTTCAGGACTGGAACTCAGGTTCACTGCGAAGCTAAGCTCGTTCTGCACGACGGCTGCAAAGGCACATTTCCCCAGAAAACATCATCTGAGGGGTGAAAAACAAGAGCGCCCTTTTCAAAAGTTGCCTTTGATTCCGCACTTAGCCATTTCGAAACGACAAAATAATATAAAACTTCCACCGCAAGTTTCCATCGGTGACATCTTCTCGATCCGACAGCAATCCAGTCGGGAACGTAACACCTGACATTAATAGGTATTCCAAAATGATCGTAAAAGAAAGCATTGAAGGCCCGAAAAGCTTAGGCTTTCTCAAAATGTGCTCTTTTGCTTTTTCCTCGATAGTTTGATCGAGATTTGACTCAACGCTGACTCAGTTCAGCGCCAAAGAATCGATTCACCTCCGACGGATGCCGCTAAGCTTGAACTAATGTGAGATAAACATCTGGATGGCATTCAACAAAAACCTACATCTGCACCTCAAAAGATGGGTTTCTTCGAAAGCCGCTTTTCTCCTGTTAGCCACTCTTGCTTTCGCTTCGACGGCGCTTATATCTTCCGGGTAACTCGAACAAAACAGTCCGCTTTGATAAAGCTTTTGATAGCTCAATCGCTGGCCGACGAATGCTCTGCATTTAAGTCCGCCGGAGGTGACAAACCCTAAAAATGATCTCAGCCCCTAAAAGATAGTATTTATTTCCGTGGTAATGTGCTCCTTCTCTCCAGATAGAAAATTTTGATGATTTTCCTTCAGATTTTCATTTTTCTTAAATCTCTTCGGTAACAGACTGACATAGTACTGACACCAACTCCATATTTAAAACCCCCAAAAATGACCATTTGACGACACTTTAACAAGATTTAGACTCAATTAAGCAAAATGCCTTAGTGAAGCAAAAATTTTGGTTTTGGGTACAACATTAGGCTCCGTCTGGTGACCATGTCGGATACTTACGGCATAGGAGATCCCTAGAATCTCAGTGTTTCGTAGACCAGTGACTTTATCAGTTGGGTATATGGAGTTAGGACTTACCTAATCACCTAAAACATTAAAGTTCCTAAAAACTTAACCTAAAAATCACCTAAAACAAGACTACTTAAATCACCTATAACACGACAAAACATCACAGAACGGGGAAAAACATAACTACATAACGATAAAACATAAAAATACTTACAAAATATTTACAACATCACTCCTCCCCCGGAAGGTTGAAGTGCTTAAGATATTGCCCGCTATAAGGAAGCGGGAAGAGCCTCCCATCCTGATGTGAAAGAATATAAGTGTTCTCTCCTGCTGATTCATGAATCTGGAAGGGCCCTAACCATAAGGAATCAAATTTTCCATGCATTCCTTTTGGCTCATGCCTTTTGTCCCACAAAAGGACTTGATCTCCAATTTGAAAGTCTCTGTGACGAGCTTTCTTATCAAAAATTCTCTTCACTCTTTCTTGATGCTGAGTGATTTTATCGACAACCTCCATCCTTTCTTCTTGAAGTTTCATCAGGAGCAAAATTCTCTTCTGAATAGGATCATGAAATTCTTCATCTTCCACTGCTGATGCCAACTGCAAAGCAGATAATTCTAATGTAATGGGCAGAATAGCTTCTGTACCATACAAAAGTATAAAAGGCGAGGTGCCAATAGCTCTTTTAGGAGTTATACGATCAGCCCAAAGAGCGTCATATAACTTAGTATGCCAAGTTCGCTGATTTGACTCAACCAACTTGCGTATAATTGTTACAATGTTCTTATTGGATGATTCGGCCTGTCCATTACCCTGAGGGTAATAATCTGATGAATGTGACAGCATGATGCCGTGATCAAAACAAAAACTCAAAATCTCCTCTGACGAGAAGCAAGTAGCATTATCAGTAACAATTTTCCGAGGAACTCCGAAGCGAGAAATGATATTCTCCTTTAGAAAGCTGCAAACCACTTCGGACGTAGCTCGTTTAGTAGGAATTGCTTCAACCCATTTCGTAAAATAATCTGTCGCTGTAAGGACAAACACATGCCCCTTACTGGAAACTGGATTGACAGGTCCTACAAAATCAATACCCCACTGCTGAAATGGAGCGTCAATAACAACTGGCCTGAGTGGAAAAGATGCCAATTTCACTTTACCAGCAAACTGCTGACATAGCTGACATTTGTACACCCAATCATATGCATCACGAAACATAGTTGGCCAATAAAACTGTGCTCGTAGAATCTTAAATGCAGTGACCCTTGATGAAAAGTGTCCTCCGCATGCCTGATTATGAAAAGCTTCTAACAACCTTCGCTGCTGATCCTTTCCGACACATAATAGGAAAGTTCCGTCAAGGCCACGCTTGTACAGAACGTTATTAACTAGCACAAAATTCTGTGCTTTCAATTTTAATGTTCTTTTCTGCTGTTTGTCCATGTGACGTGGACATTCTCCATACGTTGAATAATACCATAATGGTGTGTACCATTCTTCTGCAGAATTAACTAGTAAGACCAAAGGTAGGTCTTCTTCAATTTCTTTTTCTAAACCAATTCCACCATTGCTTTTGAACTTGCGATCTCCATCTTCCGCCAACAATCTGCAAAGACCTTGTCCGCGAACAAGCTTGGTCGGCTTAATCTCCAGATCATATTCTTGAACTCTCGCGATCCAATTCCCTCTTTTCGTACCCATCTCCTGTTGAGTAAGTACACTTTTGACTGCTGGATCGGTGACATACACCGTAGTATGTGAATTCAAAAGATAAAATCTGAAATTCTTGACAGCTCTGACGACAGCATAAGCATTCTTCTCGATCTGGGAATAACGCATCTCAGCATCCTTGAAATTAGCACTCATAAAAGCAATAGGAGATTCACCCTCCTCGCTGAGTTGCTGTGTCAAAATGGCAGACAATGAATGTTCTGACGCGTAACAATAAAGAATGAAATCCTTTTGAAAGTTAGGCCGAACTAACACTGGTGCATTTGCAATAGCTTCTTTAATCTTAATAAAGGCCTGTTTGCCTTCGTCCGTCCACACAAAAGTAGACGTCTTCTTCATCATTGCTGAAATCTCCTTCGTCAGCTCTGAGAAATCAGGTACGAACCTTCGGATAAAGTTAACTTTACCGAAAAAGGAGTGCACCTGCGTTTTGCTTGTAGGGAGAGATAGGTTTCTGATTGAATCCACCCGATTCGGATCTATTCTGGTACCTTCTTTGGAAACGATATGACCAAGTAACTTGCCCTCCGTCACCGCAAAGATTGTCTTCTTCGGATTCAAAGATATTTTATGATACCTACATCTCTCGAACACTTTCACAAGGTGTGAAAAATGATCACTCCGTTTATCTGAAAAAACGGTTAAGTCATCAAGATAGACGACTATGATCTTATTTCTAAGATCCCCAAACGCTAAATCCATGGCTCTTTGAAAAGTAGCACCGGCGTTGATAAGGCCGAAAGGCATCCTCTCATAAGCAAACGTTCCCCACGGCGTGGTGAAAGCTGTTTTGATTTGATCCTCCTCAGCCACTGCAATCTGATTATATCCGGAAAAACCATCAAGAAGTGATA
This sequence comes from Sequoia sempervirens, assembly GCA_007258455.2. Classification (NCBI taxonomy): domain Eukaryota; kingdom Viridiplantae; phylum Streptophyta; class Pinopsida; order Cupressales; family Cupressaceae; genus Sequoia; species Sequoia sempervirens. The sequence continues at coordinate 1,517 of VDFB02375922.1, read as the reverse complement.
GCATTTCCGATCCGGTAACTGTCTGCAATGTATGCTCCATGATTGGTAAGGGATAATTGTCCTTCAAGGACGATTGATTCAAGTTCCTGAAATCAACGCAAATTCTGATTTCTCCATTCTTCTTGCGCACAGGAACAATATTTGACACCCAGGTGGAATGATGAATAGGAAAAATTATTCTGGAGTCCACCATCTTCTGAATTTCCGCATAGATAGTATCTTGAATTCGCGGATTGTAATGTCTTTGTTTCTGCCTGAAAGGCTTCACTTCAGACTTCAGCGGAATTGTGTGAGACAATTCAATGGGTGTGAAGACTTTTAAATCTTCATATGACCAGGCAAAAACATCCTTGTACTGCTTGAACAAGGCGATAAACCTCTCAGTTTCTTCGGAAGTACAACATTTTCCCAAATTTACAAACCGAGGCTTGTCTTCAGTACCTATGTTGACTTGACTATATTCTGACGAAGTATTCACCCCTGACCTCTTCTGATCTTGGATGTAACGATCATGCCTGTCAAAAATATCCTCCAAGGATACAAAACCTTTAGGAATCTGATTTCCTTTCAATTGTATGATTCCAGATTCTATAACCTCAGATTCTTCAGTAATTGACTCTTTGTGAGGAGTTGAACTCCCTTCAAAGAACAATTCTTTGTAGTTATCTCCCATGACGAGAAATTCTTTAATATCTTCATCATCACTGAAGACTTGCCAGTTGTCTGAATTATCAGGAACAGCTGGTCTATAGATGAGCTCAATAGCAAATGAATTCTGACGAAAGTCAGAGTTAGGCATAAAAAGAGCGGCTGAAACTGCAAGCGCATCAGCTTTGCTATTGTTCATTCTTGAAATGTATTTGATATTAAATGCATCGAACCAATCGATTGCATTCCATACTCTCTGCCTATAGTTTTGGAGACGATTCTTTCTTACGTGAAATTGATCTCTGACCTGCTTTACGATCAGCTCTGCATCTCCTTCAACTTGAAGCAGCTTGATCCCCATATCCTTTGCGTTTTTGAGACCTAACAAGAGCGCCTCATATTCTGTAGTATTATTAGTGCAATCAAATTGCAACCTATATGCAAAAGGATATAAATGACCTTCGGGAGAGATAATCACTACTCCCGCTCCGGAACCTGAAGTCGAACAACTGCCATCAAACTGCATCGTCCACACCTTCGATTCTTCTTCTGATAAGTCGGTGGAAAGTGCAAAATTCTCACAATCATCTGTCACTTCAGACACCATAGCGTATGTGCCTGGACCCGTATCTTGATACAACACTTGAGCATGTGGGTCCTGGGACTTAACCACTGTAAACTTTGATTTGGTTTCCGGCTCTAATTTAAAAGTACCTTTCTTCAATGGGATTGTCGCGAACGACCAATCCATCTGTATTTCTCCTCCGAGATCCTTGCAAAAACTTCTACTAAGTAACATCCCGTAACTGGTAGGAATATCAGCTACAAGGATAGTCATCATAATTTTCTTCTCTGGACATGACGCTAGC
>VDFB02375921.1:0-16784 GCA_007258455.2 Sequoia sempervirens | reverse complement strand
CTTACCCTTATTGAAGAGTAAATCCTTAGTGAACTCCAACCCTAACCATAACCCTAATTGATCTCTACTTCTAACTTTGAACCGTAATTAAATCCTAACCCTAATTGAAGCATAATCATTACGCTAATTTAACTCTAAATGTAATTGAATTGTAACCTTAAACCTAACCCAACCTTTATGATAAAACCCCGAACCTACCCTAAACAAACACTTATCCTAATTAAACTTGAACCCAAATGCTAATTGAACCTTAACCTTTACCATAATTGTACCCATACTCTAAGTTTAATTGAACAATAACCCTAATTTAACCATAATTGTACCCATACTCTTACTTTAATCGAACAATAACCATAATTGAACCATCAGCCTATCTTTAGTTGATTCCTAATGTAGTGTCCCTCCGTTTCGGTTGTCTTGGATCTTGACCTACATAAAAATATCCATATATTTTCTCAATGGATTATGTTTGGGGAAGGTTCCCGTACCTTTTTGCCATGTGTGGTTATATCAGCCTTTGCAATCCTTGTTCTTGTACTTTCATTTTTACTTCCGATAAGTTTATATCATCCTTATGCTTTGATTATTTAGTGAAATAAGTTTCTAATTAAAGTTTCTAGGCTGAAGTTTGTATTCAACTAGCAATTGTGGTTGAAGATGTAATGGTTTTGCTAATAGGTATAATATGAATATATATAGATTGCAAGCATAGTACATATGTAAAATATTTTGGTTTTAGTATAATTTTATTGATATCTTAAAGGGATATGATTAAATCTATATTGTGATTCAAATAGATTAAAGAAGAAACTAATTGTATAATGTGTTAAGAAATAGATAAATATTGATTTCTAATTAAATTAATAATATAAATCCATAACATCAATATTTATCTATTTTGTTGTCATTAATAAATTTTGTGAAATAATTTAATATTTATTAGATTTATTTTAATTAAATATGTATACATGGTGTTTCCTAATTTCATACCATAACTAGATGAGACTCAACCTTAATTAGAAGAGATTTTGAATATTTATGTAGTAAGCATTTCTATATTCATTATTTGTGACTAATTGTTCTTCTTCATTCAAAATTATTCTCACCAATACTTTTTATTTTGCTCATACCAATATTTTTTATTTTGCTCATAAAATATTATATAGATTGATAAATTTTGGTAACACACTTATGAAAAAATTGTTCAAAGGAAAATAAAAGGTCACACTTGCATACAAGCATTTAATCCAAATTTTGATCAGGTCAACAAAATTATTTTATATGTGGATTGGCAAACAACCCGTACATTCCATATTTTTTATTAAAAAAAAATGTTAAATTGGGCTTCTAAAAGACTTACACCTGCTTTGCAGGTGCCTCCATCTGCCTTCAAGGTATTCCTTCTTGTTCACGTGTCTTGATTAAGTGTTTCGTTTCTGCATGCTTTTCTGGGGAAGGCGTCAACATTTGAGGAGGGAGGATTGTGGAAAAAAAAAGAGAACACCCACCCACTCGTGGTCGCACACACTCTGCCAGGCAGATGACGTGCCTTGTCCAGGCACCCAGAAGGAGGTATGTTAGGAGTTTCTATCAACTGTGGCAAGGCAGATGGTATTCGCTCCTCCAAACTCTTCTTCCCTGGTATTGATCCCCCACTTCTCTAATCAGGTATGTCAATGAGGTATGTCTCCTACACAGAAATCACATACCATTATATGGCCATTAATCCAGCTGCGTCCTTGGATCTCCTTAAATTCCTCGATCCTTCTTGCTTTGTTTTGGCACAGGCAGTTAGAAGGTTGGATAAGGTGGTGTAGTCGGGCTTTACACCTGCCAAATTGCATTTGCTTGAAAGTTTCTTAAGCCTGTTCAACAAAACCGCGTTGTGCATATTCTGCAATCATTATTCCATGAGACCACATTTCTTGAAACAGTTTTCGCGCCTTGTGTTTGAGTCCTCATCTCTTTGAGGTTTTCTGTCAAACTGTCAAGTGCCTTGTCTGTGCTACACAGTTTGCATACATATATATGTCGGCATAGTTGGGTTAGAGGCACCACTAGCTTAGCGGAATCTTAGTAATAAGTTTTAGGTGCCTCCAAGACAGCCATTACGGGCATAAGGGTAACCATGCATTCCTAATGATCAACCATATTTGTAATTCATTAAGGGCGGCTGATATGTGAAGTATGTGCAGCCCTCATCCTCTTAACCTGTTTTCTACGCTCCCCTTGAATCAATCAAAGCTTACAATGTTAGGATGGGATTCCTGAGTGCTTCATTAGGTCAAAGATTTTGAGAGCGTCCTTGCAAAATCCATCTCCTGTACCAACACCCGCCCCCCCGCAGCCAATCTTCTTGCAGTCTCCTCATTCTTTTGTCTTGCAAGTCATGCTTGGTATTATCGGCGCTGCTCTTCTTTTTTAGTCATCTGTGAGAGCGTCCTTGCAAGATCCATCTCCTGTACCAACAACCCCCGCGCCCCCCCCCGCAGCCAATCTTCTTGCAGTCTCCTCATTCTTTTGCCTTGCAAGTCATGCTTGGTATTATCGGCGCTGCTCTTTTTTTTTAGTCATCTCCTGATTTTCAGATCGTAAGGTTGCCTTGGAGATGCCTGATTCTCCTCCATTTACCTCAGCTTTGGGTTTTTGTTTCACTACCCCATTTTCATCATCGTCGTTAAATGCGTATGCAACATCAGTGTATACTTTGGAGCTAACCCCAATTGCATTTTCAAGCCCTTTATCCTTATCAACCACAGTGTCAGTAAGGAGCGATGAATAGTTCTGTGTTTTGGAGTTACCAGTCTGCAACTGCAAATTCTAAAACCGAAGTGGTACATTAAAATACATTCCAGCCTTCACAATGTTGTCAACTTGTCTCATCCGTAGCACTCGAAGCACTCGAAAATAGAATGTTGTAGAAGTTTAAATAACCTCGCTTATTTTATTTCAGTTAAACCGAGGGGGTGACTTGGGCACCGTGGAAATCGGACAGATGGCTATCTGTCTGTTCTAATTATTGGTGCAACATTAACTTCGCAACTCTTTTTTATAGCATAGTATTAAAATATATAGGGAGAGATTATTACCAAATTTATGACGTGACTACTTTAGCTCAAATGTTTTTCCTTCATGGAAGACGATCAAACGAATCTCAGCCACTCAACATTGTATTCGTCCTTTTAGCTGTTTTGTCTTCTCGGTCACTAATGGTACCCGATTCCCCGATCTTGTATGTGCTTGTTTTGACCCTTTAAATCTCCAATTTGGCAAGCTGCAACAGAAAACTAGGTGAGCAGTAGCCTGAAATTAAGGTTTCGACGAGGGCTGTAGAGTATGTTTTCATTTTAAAATGATATATATATATATATATATATATATATATATATATATATATATAATGGGTTATAGCTCGTTTGGAACTTTGTATTACAATAAAGGATTGTGTTTATGATTCAAGGAGTATGATATATATTTATATGTATAAATTATGAGGGTTAAATTTTGGGTAATATTAATTTACTTATAAGAATTTAGAAGGGATATTTGGTTAGAAGAATAGTTATTGTATGATTAAAAAGGTTGAAAAGAATAGTAAAAAGGGGTATATTATTAAAGAGTAATTAATTTCTCTTGTCAAGTGTATTGACTAAGTATATTAAGATGTATAAATTATGAGGGTTAAATTTTGGGTAATATTAATTTACTTGTAAGAATTTAAAAGAATATTTGGTTAGAAGAATAGTTATTGTATGATTAAAAAAGTTGAAAAGAATAGTAAAAAGGGGTATATTATTAAAGAGTAATTAATTTCCCTTGTCAAGTGTATTGACTAAGTATATTAAGATAGAAGTTGGGTAAATATACAGAAAGAATAAAGGTTAATAATTACACATTTTCTTTATTTTAGTTAGAAGTAAATTGGGGATTTACATATATACATAAAAGAGTAAATAAACAAATAGATAAATAATAGTTAAACAAATAAATAAAGTGATATAAATTTCACTTATTTAGGGTTGAAAGGGGACGTTAGCTATCTTTTTCCTTTAATTGGAAGTCGATTTCCTTTAACTGCAATTGGCTTAAATGTCAAGTGGAAATTTGTTGTTTTACTATTATGATTATCCATGTAAATCATATTAATTAGTAAATAAAAGAAAGAACTAGAATTTGGAAATTATAAAGTAGCCGTTAATTATATTTTTATATATGAAAGGTATTTGAATTGAGGGACAAAAGTGTAGTGATAAATTTTTTGTTTTTTTAGTAGCATTTAGATATATTAGGGTTAATAGCGTGTATGAAATTATGAATGTTCTTAATAGCTAATAAGGTTATTTGAGTTTAATAAGTGGTTACTTATCATTAAATTTATGGATTAAAGGAAATCTAATTTTAAATTACTTTATTTTATAGATTAGAGCCTTTTTGTGTTGATTTAGATAAAATGTTTTTAGGTAAAATAGGAAAATGATTTAAGCTGTGGTAAAATTAGTGTCGTGAATATTAGTTAGGTACATTCAAACTAGTTTTAATTTCAAATTATTTAAAGTTAAATTTATTTACAAATTCCTTACAATCAGATTGTGCTTTGTGTATAAATTGTCTATGTTAAATTTTAAATTTAGATTTATCTGATTTTAAAAATGTATATTAAATAGATTTATTTTGGAACGTATTGAAAATTAGATTTATTCTCTAGTGCATTAAAAATTAGATTTATTTTCAAAGTGCAGTTAAAATTTGATTTAATTACAATTTATATAAAGATAAATTTATTTACAAATTTCTTAGGATTAGATTGCGATTTGTGTATAAATTGTCTATGTTAGATTTGAATTAGATGTATTCAGTTTAAAGGCTAACAAATGTACATATTACATTTAATTAAATTTTATTTGAAGAAAACCAATATGCTACATTTTATTGAAATTTATTATTTTGAAATAACAAATATACATGTTTCATTTTAATGTTAATTATATTTGAAGTAAATTAAGGAATAAGTTAGGAATCTTAGATTAAGGGAAATATGAAGGTTTACCTACTGTAGGGCTTCATAGTGCTTATTTAATTAAAATATTTTATGGTGGAAATACATTTAATTATAGCTAATTATTTAATTATTCTCTACATTATCTTTAGTAGGATTGGATTGTGTCTACGTTTAAGTGAATGGATATTTATAGTTTATCTTGAACATGTAGACAGTTATTTATTTATCCTGAATACTCTTTGGATTTGATTCTTTATGCATACTGGTGAATCTATGTTGATCATATTTTCCTCTTGTTTTATTTGACTTTTGAGGGAGTTTTATGTCTAGAAATGATTTGGATATGATGGGAACCTGAATGTTAAGTTACTTTCTGATGGATAGTCATGGGTGGTAGGTTGTTAGGCTTCTAGCGACGATGGGAACCCTGTTTTGTGTTGAATCTTCCCATGTATAAGCCTTTGTGTTTCCATTGATTGTATTCCTATTTTAAGTTCTCATGGGTGTACTCTATTCTATGATTTGTTTTTCCTTAGTTATGACTATGAGCGAGATGGTTCATGCCTCACTCATGCATTCGTTTGTGATTTTTATGCTGGATACATCCCTTGCTTTTCCTTTGTTTTCCTTCGGAAGCAGTTACCTTGGAAGTGGTCATTGAGATTGTCGTATGTCATGTTGTGGTTGACCTTGTGAGTTGGTCTCTTGATCGTTATGCTTGTCTATCTTGGTCGTGGGTCCTTTCTTGTCATCTCCTAGTGCGGGGGGTGGGCCTTTGGGTCCACGTGGTTAGGTGAAATGTGCTATGCACCCCATTGGGTTCCCAGGTCATGTTCATGATGGGGAAGCAAATGCAGAGTTTCCTGAGCTTCACTTGGTGGAAGATTGTTCTTTCCTTTAACCTTATTCTTCATTGATGTATCATACCTATATTCGGTATACTCTTCCCGTTGATATAAGGGAAGCATTATGTAATGTACTATTGTATCTTTGATGTGTTGTATCCATGGAAATATGTTCCACAATTGTATCATGGAACTATAAATTGAATTATAATAAAATGATGTATCGTTTTCCTCTCTTTTAATCATGGATGGTTGTATGTCATCATTATGTAATCTTGGTTTTTATTTGCTTTCATTTTTGATAAAATTTAGGGTTCGTAATGACCATTCCATGTACCCCAGAGGACATGGATGACTTTGCAAATGCATAATTGCTTTTCATGTAATGGATGTACATATTTATCTTATGTAATGTTTCACTTTCAAAAAAAAAAATAGTGTGGTATCTTGTTGTCCTTTGGGGTTCACACGGTGGGGCATTACACCTAACTCCAACCGCAACTGTAACCCTAATCTTTACCTCAAAATTTATCTTATAACCCTAACTTTAACCCTAACCCTAATTGAACCCTACCCTAACCCTAACCCTAATTGATCCATAATCCTAACCCTAAACCCTAATTGAGTCATAATTCTAATCTAACCTTAACCCTAACATTAAACCTTACCCTAATTGAACCTTAACCCTAACCTTAACTATAACCCTTATCCTGATTGAACCCTAACCCTAGCCCTAACTATAATCCTCATTGAACCATAACCCTAACTGAGTTGTAACCCAAACTCTAAAGTCTAATTAAATCCTAGCCTTAAATAAACCTTAACCCTAACCCTAACCCTATTTAACTCCAACCATAAATCCAATCATAAAACCCTAACCCTAATTTAATTCTAAACCATTCCAAACTCCATATAACTATGTAATTATGTAATTGAGTGCCAATTATTTATTTCCTTACATCTATATGAGTTGCATATATAAAATAAAGTAGACAAATTCATAATTAATAGTCTCCCTAACCGTAATAGTCTCGTTACATTACTGCCACCAAAATTGTTAAGAAAAAATAACCATTGTAAAAGTAAGTTTACATAAACCATTGCAAACTCCATACAATTGTGTAATTGAGTGCCAACTATTGATTTCCTTTTCCTTTCATCTATATGAGTTCAATATATAAAACAAAATAGATAAGTTTATAATTAATTTTTTTAAATGAAAAGTACTATGATTAGGTTTAGCATTTTTTTTAATACCATTATTAGTAAGATTAGGTTATAACTATTTAATATACATTATTAAGGTGTTTAATTTAGTAGATGTATATTTAGGAGTTTTTATGTTTTAAATTAAAACTATTTAGTATATAATATTAAAGGTTTTTAACATATTTAGGAGTCTTTTTATGTTTTAAAATATAATGACATTAATGATTTAAGTGTTCTTGCATATATAATATGAGAGAAAAATAATGTTTTAAATTAAAACTATTTAGTATATAATATTAAAGGTTTTTAACATATTTAGGAGTCTTTTTATGTTTTAAAATATAATGACATTAATGATTTAAGTGTTCGCATATATAATATGAGAGAAAAATAATGTTCTATCACTATTATTTGTAAAATTCAAGGGCCACATATTATTCATAAGTCACCAAGGAGCGATGGGAGCGGGAACAGGAGCGAGCGAGTGGGAAAAGTCTGGTTTTGAATCTTCGAACAGTGTAGCGGGCGGGGGTTCGGGAGAATCTCAGGCGAATGTGGAGATTTCTTCGAGTTCTGAGAAAGGTAAGTCAGGCTCTGTTGAAAAGGACGTTCGCGAAAAGGTCCAGGTGGACCCAGGTGGAAGGGATGGGATTTCAACCCCGATTGGGAAGTGTGATGATAAATCCAAGGATGCCGCAGATCTGTCAGAAAAAGGGGATGAAAAGGGTAAAAATTGGTCTTCGTTGTTTGGTGTTAAGCCAAATGACAAATCATCTTTTCCCCCTGTGCGCATTCTTTCTGACCCGGGGTCAAGAAAGTTTTCTATTTCTGTGCCGGATGAAATCATCGACCATAATATTACAAAGATGGAGAATGTTTTGGTCGGAAAGTTTTTGGGTCCTAGACCTAATATTGAAGTTGTAAGGGAGTTTGTTAAGAATAGATGGAAAACCAGTGGACTGGTTACTGTGGCGGTGCTTCCTAGAGGTTTTTTTGGCGTTCAATTCACTTGCAAAGAGGATTCCAAGGCTGTCAAGACTGGTGGCCCTTGGGTTATCGGAAAGTCTTCCTTGGCCTTGAAGAAGTGGTCTTCTAGGTTGGATTTTTCTGACTCTATTTTTGAAATGGTGCCGATCTGGGCTAGATTGCCTAGTCTTCCTTTGGAGTATTGGAATACAGATATTTTCAATGGGATTGCTAGCTCCTTTGGAGAACTCCTGTCCATTGATTTAATGACTGCGGCTAGAAAGCGACTGGTCTTTGCTAGAATCTGTGTAGGGGTTTCTCAAAATGCTGATCTCCCTTCTTCGATTGACATCCAATGCAAGTTGGGAGTTTGGAAGTAATCTATTGAATTTGAGACCACAACCTTTGTTTGCTTTAAATGCTGAAAGTCTGGACATTGGGCAAAGAAGTGCCGACTAAACAATAAAAGTGAAATGGAGAAAGTTGCTAACCCTAAGACTGTTTGGAGAAAAAAATATGAGGAGGAGAGGCAAATTTTTTCCCTTGGTGCGAAGGAGAATCTTGAAAGACACACTTTTGATCCTGATCTGAAGGCGAACCACAGATGTTTGCATAAGGATGCTTGCCCTGGTATAGAATGTACTAGCTCTTCAGATCCTAAGGATCCAAAATCCATGATCTCACCACATATGAATAGTACGGAAGAAATTTACTCTATGGAGGGAGCTTGGGATACTTAGAAGAAGGTTGAAATAAGTTGTGAAGAAACAGGTTTTATCTCGCCTTCACCTTTGGTGTTGGCTGGTAGTATGAATGTGCCTGGTCTGGAGGAAATACCCATTAAGGGTTTGTCCCTGGAGATAGGAATACCTTTCCCTTGTCATTTTCCTGCTGATAGACCTCGTTCAAATGGGGATCAGGAATTGGAGAACGTCACTTTGGAAGTTGTGAGGGATACTTTTGAGACCCAAAGTGGGAAAATGAAAACACCTACAGTCAACATTCCAGAAACCAAGAATGGCTTAATGGATACCCTTCCTTGGGATCAGAGGCTTTTTTCTGAGAAGGATTGGGAATCAGGAAGAGAGGTGGAAAGCCAAGATGAGACTGAATGGGAGGAGGTTATCTCACATTCAAGGTCAAAGAAGGAAAGAAAAAAGAGGATGGAAACCTCAAGTGGAATGATCACAAGAACTAGGGCCAAGGCGGACTGTGGGAATAATAAGCTTAGCTAGGGAATGAGATCAGAAAAATGGCAAAGGGAACATGGTAGCCTTCAGGATATTGCAGATGGGATCCAAATGACCATCCCGGAGATACTTCAATCCCCAGGTAAGAAATGAAAATGATGTCTTGGAATATAAGAGGGCTAAATAGCCGTCATAAAAAGGATGTTTTGCAAAATTTTGTTAGGGACCACAAACCTGATATTCTTTTTGTTCAAGAAACAAAAATGCCTAAAGATAAAGTAAAATGCATTAAATTTTTTCAGAACTGTGGGGCTCATGGAAATAGTTCTGTTGGTGCTTCGGGAGGAATTGTTACTTTTTGGAACAAGTTGTTTATTAAAGGTGAGCCCTTAATGGAGAATGGTAATTTTGTGGCCACTAGATTTAACCACATAAGAGATAATTTTAGCTGGATTCAATCCAATATATATGCCCTGAATTGTAAGAAAGCTAGAAATTCTTTTTGGTGTGAGTTGTCTGCTTTTCGAAAGTGTTTTGCTAATTAGCACTGGGTGGTAATGGGAGACTTCAATACTCCTCTCCTGAATGATGAAAAATTTGGGGGTTCTTAAATAAACTGGGATAGCAAATCAGGCCTCTCTGACTTCATGAACAATAATGCCTTGATAGACCTTGATCTGCAAGGTGCTTCATATACTTGGACTAATAGGAGGATTGAACCTGATTTGATCCAAGTGAGACTCGATAGGGCCCTTGTTTCTGGTCAATGGTTTATAGACTATTTTTTTGCTTTGAGAGCTTTATCAAGGGTGGGATTTGATCATTTTCCCATTTGCTTAACAGCGGATCCTACCAAGGTGGAAAATAAATCCCCTTTTAGATTCAAAAAATTCTGGCTATCTCATCCTTGAATCTTTGAGGGAATCAGTAGATTGTGGAATATTGACTTTACTGGCATAGCTATGTTTAGGATTGCTAAAAAATTAATGGAAGTGAAATTCAATTTGAGGAGATGGAAAAAAGACGCCTTTGGGAATATCTTTGGAACTAAGACGGATATTCAGGGTAAACTCCAGGAGATCCAGTCTAAAATCTAGAAGTGGGAGTACATTGACAATTACAGAGAAAAGGAAAATGAACTTCTCACTCAATTGCATGACATCATTGCTAAAGAGGAAGTTTTTTGGCGGCAAAGATCTAGGGTGTCTTGGCTGACTGAGTTTGATAGGAACACCAGATTTTTTCACCTGTCTGCTTCGAAACATAGGGCTGCTAATAGAATTGCTTACATTGATGTAAATGGGACAAGGTTTGAGGAGGAAGATGATATCAAGAAACAGGCTGTTCTTTTTTTCAATAACCTTCTTTCTTGTAATGGAGAGATTGTACCTGATGCTCAAGACTCCTTGCTTGAGGCTATACCCCAGGTGATTGGTCAAAATAAAAATTCTATGATCACTGCTATTCCTTCCAAGGCTGAAATAAGGAAAACTATTTTCTCTTTTGATGGCAATAAAGCTCCCGAACCTGATGGTTTTCCTTTATTCTTCTTCCAAGTGTTCTGGGAAATTGTTGAGTTGGATGTTGAGAAGGCTGTCAAGGAATTCTTTGGATCAAAATATCTTTTGAAAGAACTTAATGCTACTTTTGTGGTCCTTATTCCAAAAAAACCTAGGGCTTCGGAGTTTCAAGTTTTTCAGCCAATCAGCCTTTGCAATTCTATCTATAAAATTATTTCGAAGGTCTTAACTACAAGAATGATTTCTTTGCTTCCTCAAATGATCTCTTCGTAGCAGAATGGTTTTGTGCCAAGTAGGTACATTCTGGACTTTGTTATCACTGTTCATGAGAATTTACATTCTTTAATGGCCTCAAAGACTGAAGGGTTCATTTTTAAACTGGACATTTCCAAAGCCTATGATCGGGTAGATTGGAATTTTTTTATTTAAAATCTTGGTCAAGTTTGGTTTCAATAACAGAGTCATCCAGCTGGTGAACCAGCTAGTTTCGACAGTTACTTCTTTTGTCATTATGAACGAGTCGCCCTTGAGGTTTTTTCAGACTTCCAGAGGTCTCAGATAGGGAGATCCTATCTCTCCTATTCTGCTTACAATTTTGGCTGAGTGTCTCGAAAGAAATATTAAAAATCTTATTGATCAAAGATCCCTTGTTGGTCTAAGACCTTCCTCTTCTCTTCTAACTTGTTCCCACCAACAATTTGTTGATGACACCATTCTCATGGGAAGATCTACTGTGGCTGAAGCTAAGACTTTCGAAAAGATTCTGAATCTTTATGAATCTACTTCTAGGCAAGTTGTTAATAGGGCTAAGAGTTCAATTTTCTTCCTCAACACTCATGAGCATAGACAAGTTAAACTTGCTCAGATTCTTGGATGTCGGATTGAGCCTCTACCATCAACCTATCTTGGTTTTCCTCTTTGCATTAAACCCTTGGAATCATTCTAGATCTCTTTGGTTGAAAAATTCAATAAGAAGTTATCGGGGTGGAAAGAAGCTCTTCTCAGTCAAGCTGGAAAAATCCAGCTCCTTAAGGCTTCTTTACAAAATCTTCCTGTTTATGCTCTTAGTTTATTTAAAATTCCTGCTAAATATGCTAAGGCTATTGAAAAAATTCAGAAAAGGTTTGTCTGGTCTGGTGTGGAGGATAAGAAGAGAATGCCACTCATTGGTTGGGATCTGGTTTGCAGACCTAAATTGAGAGGTGGACTAGGCTTAAGGAAAATTAAAGTGCTGAATCTGTCCCTTCTTGCTAAACAGTTTTGGAGAACTCTTACATTGAAAGGGGAATGGTGAGATACCTTAAAAGCCAAATATTTTAGCAACTATGAGTCTCTTAATGATGTTATTAATTCTTCTTTTTTACCTCGTGGTTCTGTCTGCTGGAATAATATGAGTAGAGGTTGTTGCTAGAAATGGAACCGGTTGGCTGGTTGAAAAGGAAATTATGTTAGGTTTTGGGAAGATAGATGGTTTTTTAAGGATCCTTTAATCAGAAATGAGAAATTCAGTAAATGGATGAATGATTGTAAAAGGGAATTCGGGGTCTTGGTCAAAGATTACTAGAGGAATGGGGGTTGGAATATGACTTTGAGCTGACCATCAGCCTCGATCTCTGAAATTCCCACCAATAAGCCTCTCGTATCTCTTAAGATTGGTTGGAAACACTGGGTAGTGGATGATCTTGTTGTTTGGATAGACAATCTGTTTGGCTTTTTTTCAGTTTCTTCTGCTACTTCTATGTTGGTTAGTCCAATGGAGTTGCCGCCCTTCTGGGCTAAGGCTTGGATTAATCTCTTGATTCCTAAAATCAATATTTTCTATTGGATAATGCTACAAAATAAGATTCTCACTTTGGACAATCTTGGTAAAAGAGGAATTCAATTACCTAACAGATGCTACATGTGCAGGAATGATGCTGAGACTATTAATCATCTTTTCCTTCATTGTCCTTTTGTTTCACACATCTGGGGCAAAATTTTTTGGCTTCTTGAAGTGGTTTGGGTTTCCCCTGCTTCAATCGAAGACTTTTTCTTGCAATGGAAAGCTCTGTCAAAAAACCCTTTTGTGCATAGGCTCTGGTCTTTTGTTCTACCTTTTGTGTCATGGAGTATTTGGAAGGAAAGGAACAATAGAGTGTTTAGGGAAAAAGAGAAGTCGGAGGGGGATTTGTATGAAAAAATTGTTAGGGCAATAAAGGAAAATTTATCTTTAATCCCTAGAAAAAGGGTGGATAAAGCTACTTGGTCTCCTTTTGATATTGCTATTGCTGAAAAGTGGAATTCAAAATTAGTAGCTTTAAATGTTCCCACGCTTGACTTTTGTGGGAGGGAAAATGCTAGTTGGTCTTTACCGCCTTTGGGTTGGTTGAAAGCCAATTTTGATGGTGCTGCTAAAGGCAACCCTGGGAAAGCTGGCAGTGGGTGTGTTTTAAGGGACAATACAGGGGCTTTTATTGTGGCTTTTGCTGTGGATATCGACACCCAAACTAATCATGTTGTGGAAACTGTTGGGGCTTATCACGTGGTTAACTTAGCTTTCAAGATTAACATGAAATTTCTTTGGTTGGAGGGAGATTCTATGAATATAATAAATTGCATTCTTGGGATTACCCCTCCCTCGTGGACCATTAAAAAGTGGATCGAAGATACAATTGCCTTATTAAGTAAATTCGACAAAGTGAAAGTTTCCCACGCCTACAGAGAAGCCAATAAGGTGGCTGATTACTTTGCCAATGAAGGGGTTAAGAAGGGTGGGGAAAACACGTGGAGGAAGAATGACTACCTCCATTCTGAGGTGAAAGCGCTAGTTTATTATGATTCAATGCATGGAAGAGAAGTTTGTCTTCACCATGATGAAGCGGATAAAGATTATGTACGTCGATTTCATTAGATTTGATGGGACTGACGTCATTTTCCTTTTCAAGAAGAGTTTCGGCTACTTTCTAGGTCTCGTAAAATATGTTTAAACGTGTAATCTAGGAGCAACTCAGAGGGTATGGTGGCAATTAGAGCTTTAAAGATGGGGAGAGAGAAAAACGTGCTGAGTCGAATGCTTCTAAGATAATGTAAAGAATGCCGCAAAGTTTCTTGAGAAAAATTGCAAGGAGAGGCTCAGTCCCATTTTTCAAAAGCTCCATGGTACACTTTGCATGGCACTGGATTATTTTTTGAAAACTGGAAAAATGGTGAGGGACAAAGTTGTTTGGGTAGGAACGTCGCTTAATGAGCAAATATAGATTACTAGTCTTTCATTGAGGGTGTGAAATTTTATCGGGACCATCGGTTCTCTGATGAAGCGCTTATTAGATTTCCAAAAAAAGATAAGGAGAAGGCTAAGCTGGTTAAGGTTGCCAATAGCTACTTTGATGTGGAGTCCATTAAATCAATCTGGAGGAAAGTTTTAAGAGTCATTATGCAGTATATCACGGTTGACGGGTGCTTCACCAGGGCGTATGGTTATCACTTTGCCATTTTGAACCACTTTTGTCACGAGGTTCGTATCTCTTTGCCTTTTTATTTATTCTCTTCTCTGAAGAATTGCCTTGATGAAGTTGAAAGAAACCCTAGGAGGACTTCTATTATTCACCCTGGTCTTGTCAGGCTCATCTTTGAGCATTATCAAATTTTACCTGCTTTGCCTAAAATTATTGATGTTGGGGATTTGGATGATGAGGATACGGAAAGTAGCAGCGAGATCGATCCCCTGGCCCCTCCTGCTTTTGCCCTTATTGGCTCTAAAACCATCAAGCCCCCAAATTCTTTGCCTGGAATGCCTCTATGGGTTCTCGGGCCCTCACTTCTCTTGTCCCAATCCACAACCTTTGCACATTGCCCTTCCTCGGTTTTGGCATTGCCTTGTCTTAATCCCCAGCTTCTCCTAGTTGCCCTACCCCAGGTTTGGTCTCTGGTTTTAAAGGTACCTCGGTTACGAAATTAGTCTCATACTCTAGCAATTCTATGGAAATTCTTTCTGATAAACCTATGGTCAGTAAAGAGTCGGCCCCTAGTGCCCCTGCGTCTGGAAGATTTGTGAATGCCCCTAAAGATTCCCCAAATCAAGGTGAAATTAATTCTGCCCTGAATAACCTCAGGCCTAAGGACATAATGTGTGGCAGAAAAAAGTACGGATGGCCTTTTCACTATTCTTAAGTGGACCCAGAAGGAAGTTTGTGATTTGAATGGTCGTAATAGAGATCTTAGCAACAGATTCATGGAATTGGAGCAGAAGATTAGCTGGAGCTGTAATGAAAATGAGGGATAAGACACCCCCTTACCGGAGAAAAGACAGCAGTTGCAGGAGGAAAGATGTAGTAGGCTCAAGTGTAATATGTCCAAGATTGGCCAAAATATCACAGCCACTGTGGCGAATAATCACAAAATTTCCAGGCACAACGCCATTATCATCAATGCTATGGTGGAAAAGTTAGAAAAAAATCAAAAGGGCTCGCTAGTCGTGGACTTGGATGCGGACAGAGGTTGAAGCAGATCTGTTACTGAAGGGATTTTGACTCGCACCCAAGCTAATACAAAGAGGAAGGCCCCTGCTTCTCCACACACGGTTCAAATCCTCAAGCAAGGTTTACAGGATATGAATGAAGTTGAAAAGGAAGCCGAGGAGTTGATGAACACCTTGGAGTAGTGCTGCGGTGGTTGTTTCTAGTTTTTTGGCGGTCCTTTTTTCTAGACCCTGTTGTCTCTTTGTGCTGTCGTTTCCTTTTTGGGACAGCTGTCTGTTTGGTTGGACTCTTTATGCTCTATCTTTGTTTGTTGTAACTTTGTGGTTTCAGGTCCCTGTAAAACCTATTTTTTCCTTTTCAAAAAAAATAAATTGAAGGGCCACATGGGAAGATTGACTCAATAGATGATAGTAGAATAATATTAAAAAAATATAGAAAAACTATGTCAATTCTGGTGCCACCAAATATTCATCAAATATTTATAGTCACGAGTTCTTGATGGTTTTAGTGATGCATCTTTAAAGTTATTAGGGAGATAAATAGAAACCCTTATGTTTTCCCTCTCATTTGATGTTACTTTGTGTGAAAGACTTTAATGTATACTTATAATGTACTTTGGGATTTTTTAATATCATTATTAACCCAAGATTCAATCCAATATTTTTTATTTATTTCATCACTCTACTCAAAATAATCTTAATATGTTTCTTAGAATATTTTCAGCTCTTATTTTTTATTTATTTCATCACTCTACTCAAAATAATCTTAATATGTTTCTTAGAATATTTTCAGCTCTTGATTGGATTAGTGTGAGTGTTAAATTAGTTTTATTTTTTGATTTAGCATGAAGGTTTCACTTAGAGTTACAATTAGTGTTAGAGTTTGGTTTACTTTAGACTTAAGGTTAAGGATAGAAATAGGTTTAGGGTTATGGTTAGAAATGGAATTAGGGTTAGGCTGAGAGCTATAATTATAATTTGTGTCCTCCTTAGAATTAGGTTTAGGGTTAATTATAGATTTAGATTTGGGTTGGGGTTAAAATTGTTTTAGTGTTAGAATAATTGTAGCCTATACTATATTGTCATTATTTCTATTTAAATCTATGTGTTTGTATGTTACAATGAGATAACTGAAAAAAACTATAAGTATTATTCATGTAGCCTATACTATATATAAACCACGAGTTAAAGACTAAGTTTTCATTGAGAAAGAATGTTGTTTGTTGTGTGGATTTAGTTTAAGCCTCTTTATAAAAATATTTATTCTTCAAACATATAGTAATTTCCTAAATATAAATACATGCCCAAAATATGAGGTTGTATAACTTGAGCATTTAAATTCTTGTCAAAGGCTTATTAAGGAAATTTATAGATAAAGAACAATCCACCACATAAAATTTTAATGTGGATAAATGCTCTTGTTTATTAAATAAGGTATTTTTTTGTGTACAAAAGAGAATATGTAATTGTGCTCAAATCGATGTATATTTGAATTTATAGTTTTTGTTTAGATCCCTCTTTGCAAAAATAATATAATAAATAAGTTTATAATTTTACTATTTAGAAATAGATATTTTTATATAGATGAGAAATTTATAT
>VDFB02375920.1:0-30870 GCA_007258455.2 Sequoia sempervirens | reverse complement strand
CATCAAGCAACTTCTAGATTCAGTCATCAGTATGTTCTTAGGATTGAGTTTTCCTCTATATGTTTTCTCTTTTCTTCTTTTGGGGTTTCTATCATCATTGTGCATCGGTACCTACTCAATCCTAGTTATTGAGACCCATTTCATATTTCATATTTCTCCTAAGTTACACTCAAAGGGGGTTGTTGGTGTAATTATTTAATTGCACCTTATTATTTAAGTTTACTTAGGAAATTTATTTTTATTACTTAGGTAGGATAGGATAATTGAGTACATGTCATTTTCTTCTTTCATAGGATTTTATCTTTTTCCTCATCCTCTCATATTTAGAAACTTAGTTAAATCAATAAAAAAAATTAGTTTTTTTTCTCATTCTTATTTACAATCTTGAGGCTATATTATAGCTCCTTCCTTCCATTGAATAAGAATTTTCTTATTAATCTCTCCATATTCTTAATGTTGGATTGTAGCTCATATTTGTATTTTGCTTTATGTGTATGTATTGCATCTAGATTTTGCAATCTTCTATAGTCACCTAGATCTAGGATTATGTTTGAATTGCATTCAATCTTACAATGATTTCATGCTCTATCATCCAAACATCTATGTGTGATCTCCTTAGGTAGTGTTTCTTGATTTTACCTATCTCTCAACCTTGCCCCATATTTTATTGTACCTCTTTGATTCTATTCAACTATATATTAATTCCTCCTTTTCTTCCATGAATATCAATTAACTTTTTGATACCACAAATTTCCATATGTTTTACTCCTTTGATTCCATATATGTCTATATTGATTGCTCCTTTAATTGCAAGTATATCCATACTTGTTTTCTTGATTTATGTATATGCATAGTAATTGTTCCTTTGATTCTATTTGTATGTGTAGTGATTGTTCCTTATATTTTGTGTTTGCGTAGTGATTGTTCATTTGATACCACATGTGGCCATAGTTAGTGCTTCTTTGATGTGTAGTACCATGTCTCCATGATTGTTTCCTCCTACAATGTTGTGGATGTCTATATGTTGCACCCTTGGTTAATTTTCTACTAAGTCAAGAACCTTCTTCAGTATATTTGATTCTTCAACCTTCTTTCTCACATATTCATTTGGATCTTCAATATATTTTTTCCTTTCCTCTGTCTCCTTTTCTTTATTTTCCTGTTGTTTTTCTTCTAATTCTTTCTTACACTCTTCTTTGTATCCATCTGCTCACTATACATTGACCTTACTTTGGCTCACATTATGTATTGTATGCTACAAAATTATTGTTTTCTTTATATAACAAAGATTTATGAACTTCTAAACATTAAAATCAACTATTCCCAAATTCTTTGACTAAAGATATCCAAGAATAATATCCAACCTATCATATCCAAAACATACACATTAGAATGTAAAACATATTTTCCTAATAGATATGAACCTCAAATCTTTAAAATTTTATTCTCTTACCATCATCATTATTTGTTTCTTCTTTTTCTCATCACCCCAATTCTCTTATCCTTAGTCATCATTAACAAACTATTCTTATTTCCTATTTATTTGCAAAACTTGTTATATTTCTCTATCCAAGGTCATAAGCCAACTCCTCACTTCACAAAATAAATATAATTGGTGTTTTTTCCTTTAAACCCTACTTATAAAATGTGTTTCCTTATATTGGAACCACCATTCTCTACCATTACCACACCTATTAAAATTAGTTATCATCATGAAAACTATGCATTCTAGAAAAAAATCACTCACTAGATCACCTTTTTGACCATGGTTATGAAAATAAAAGAATACATGGTAAGGAAAATTTGAGCATTTCCATTTAAGTACAATAAATTAATTTAATTCAGACTTTTTAATTTAGATTTGTATGGGATTCAGATGAGTATTATTAGACCCAATTTACCTTAAAAATATCATGTGTATTTTATAAAAAATCAAGTTTGATATTAGTTTTATTATTTGAACATATGTTGTTTGATGTTTGTTGAATTATCAATTTTATCTCTACATAGATTATGGTTAGTTTGGACAATCTTATTGCGTTATAAAATTTTATAGCTGAATAAATTATTGCACTCACAATTTTTTCATTCACCAGTCATAAATTTCCAATTAAAAGACTAATTTCAAGTTTTGTTTTCTTTGTTCATTTCAACTTAATTTTAAATAGTATGATATGTTTAGAGTGTGTTTCTTGGGAACTTCACTATCTTGACTATATGAGATACACTCATAATAGTGTATATTCCCTTCGATATGTTTTAGGACTCATCTAGCATGTTTATGAGCTTAAAATTGTTCACATGACAATGCCATATTGACCGAACCTTGATTTTGTATTTATTTTCTACCCATTTTCAAGATTCTAAAAATTTTGTCTTGTTGGACACTAGTGTGGTTGTGCTAGTGGCCTAGACACTACTGTGGTCATAGTAGTATCCACACACACAAACCAATTTAAAACAGATAAAATTTGATTCTATGGTAATTTTGCATTTTCAAAATAGTTAGATCACCATGCAATTTTATAAAATACATTTTGTAAGTCATTTGAAGGGCCTCAATGAACAACCCTGGTCTTCTACTCAGTAAAATTTCTCCAAGATTTCATGTTAAGTGAATAAACCATGATGTCATAACATAGCAAAAAAAAAATCTTCCCATAATGTAAATTACATACATAATTGAAATAACACCAATTCCAAATTGTTATTGCATTCCAATGTAATTTCACAAATCTTCCCAAACATAGATATCATATTGATTGAACTCAAGTATATTGTTCACGATTACATCCTTCCATATAAATAGGTACATGATATGTACATAGCTCATCTGAGCTTCATCTAACAACAGCTATACAAACTATTCCTGATGTTGCCGCATCCATGCATACATTATGAATGTCCCTACTCGATACAAAAACTCTAGTTTTCCCTAATACTATCGCAAACATCTGCAAACCTTGACCACCAACTGATGAGGAGAAGCATCATTCAAGTGCTTTTTCGCCAACCACAGACTCATATGTGGTCCCCCGCACATCTATCATTCAATAGATGGCCATACCCTTCGATGAAGAGATTGGTTGGTAAACCTCGTATCAATAGCCTATCTGAGCTTAGTGTTGTGTCCTACATGACTAGAACTTGTAAACCCACAATCGAGGACTAGCATGCATACAACTGGACCATGGTGAACTTGACAATGTAAACAGTGGCCATTTACACTACTTTGGCCAAAGTGTTCTCACTCAGTACTTCGAATGAAGGTCATTTGGTTCACACACACTTCTATCTAGCTCGGTTTAGATCTTGACCATTCATATACTATGCTTAGGTAATTTCCTTCCTTAGGTAATCCCTAACCTCAGAAATAACCTAATTCCTTTTCTAAAAACACTATGATATCCTATGGATATTCCCATCCTTGGTAGAATATAAGACCTTTCCTAGTCCACGAGTTAAATTTTCATAGACAAGCCATTCACTACAAAAGACAATCTAGTTCCAAGTACAACTTTATAATCTAGAGTATAGCTATATAAGCTTCTTCTATTCATAGATTAGTTATTCATAAATAACCGACTCCAATTAGTAATATATCACACCAAATAGTGGTTCTTACCAAGAGAATAGCCACATCAGTGATTGTCCTCAATCGAAGAATAATCATAGCAATAGATACTTCCCTTTGAGAGTGTAGCCCCTTAATAAAAGAGTTATTCAAGTAGAATCTTGTCAACAATGTGACTTCTCTTCAAGAGTGTAAAGCAATTAACCAAGTAGCCACTTTAACTCATTAGGTAATTCCACCTACGTTTCTAAAACATATAGAATTCCATAAACTCAAGTGATTTACTAAATCTCTAAGGTGAGTCTCAACCTCATTATACTCTAATCTTAGGATAAAGTCATCAACCAATGACTAGACCGATTATATAGGTTACTCTAACCTCACATATTTCAATCAAGACCAAGTGTACAACCCAACCCAATGAGTTATTCTCAACCCAAAGGTATCAACAAGTATTCAAGTACCTATCCCCAGAGTAACCCACTAGCCATATAGTATATTCAAATAACTTAGCTATGAGTAACTCTTAAGCTACCCTTGTATAATCATATCTAGTGTAATAATAATACTTATGATGAACAAATCCTCCTATCATGGAGTATCTACAAGCACATCACAAAACAGTATAATAGCTTCTATTTCCTTTTCAAGCAAATACTATTTTCCCTAAATGCAAGTACTTATAATAGACAATCAAAGCAATCATGGGAAACAATCTTTCAAAAGCTTTAAACAATTAAGAAAAAATATCCTCATGCCTATTTTCAGTTATCCAATCGATTGACTGCAAATCAATTTTCCCACAACAACAACTAGCCCATGCTTGATTCCTTCAGCTATGCCACAACAATCCCCCTTCTCTCAAGTTGATAATGTACTTCACTCAATATGCTAATATTCTCACAAATACTCACAACTCTCTCTCTCTCAAATAGAATAGAATATTGTAGAGAAGAATGTATAAAATACTAAGCACAATGCATATGGGATGTGTCCCCAAATAAGTGAGTTTTCTCTACTATTTATACAACAACAAAGAGGCTTATCATCCTATAGATTAGGCATGAGTGTTGACATCAATCATCATGCATAGCTACTCACTCAACTTAGCTAAAAGGTGGCACACTAAGAAGGACATACTCAACAAAACCATGCTACAGGTCTACCTCTTTTGATGACAACAGTGAAAGACTTTCAAATCAGCACATGATGATAAAGGTGTAATTTGAATTGCCTTCACAATGAACATCTACAGTGAATAGGATTCATAAGGTGGCGCTAAGGTAAATAGCTCTTCCCAACAATTGACAGGATCTAGAATATATTTGAATCAATCAATATCAAATATGCAACACATAACTTACATCAACTTAGTCTTAAATGAGTCGATTCTCTTCATTTATTAGTTTGACCAAGTCGTCGACTTGTTGTACATGCTCTTTATTTGTTGTTGATATTTACCAAATAACAAGGCGCTTTAAGAGTTTACTAAGTCAAAGTTTTTTCCAAATAAGGCATCGACTAAGTCTCCTTCACATATCAACTTAATGCTACCAGTTATTTTGCAAAATACTTGTTCCTTTATGCATGGACAACATGAGTAATACTAGTACAGTCATAAGTATTATAATCGGCCTTTGATTAAGTTAAATATTTGATCTCTATCATTGCTAATGATAGTCGATTTCCATGCAAGTGATAATATATATTAATATATATAATCACATATACATATATATAAATATCAATGTGTGTGTGTGTATATACATGTCAACTATGTATGTATACATTCGATATACAAATAAGTATAAGCAAGATAGTAATCCCATTGTAATAACAATATATCGATTGTATACATATATCAATATATTCGTATGGACATGTATGTTTGCCATCATACGTGTGTATCGATACATATTTACATATGGATATATTTATATACTATACTATACATACATATATATGTATGTATATATATATATACACACACATTCGATTCTCACAAAAGCCATACACAATTACTATTGCGTTGATAAGCACCTATGTGTGATATATCTATACATATATACATATACATGTCATTAGATCCAATTGACATGCATGTGTATATATATACACATACTCTACATACATCCTACTCATCAATACAAACATAGTAATACAAGAAAGAACTCTTAAGCTCAAACAAATAAACATCACCCATTAATGCATTTTAATAGTAAACAAGACTCTTACTAATGCAGACACCTCAACTAAGGATGACTTACCAACTTCTCACATAATGACTCGACTCAATTATTCTATTGTGGTGTGTGTAAGCTCAAATAGGTTACATTACTGATTACCCAACCAAGATCTTCTCCTGAGTCATATTTCCCCTCCACCTGGGGGAATTGAACATATACCTGCAACCACTAACACATGCGCATGGCAATTAGTTGTTCACAAAATATGCAATATACGCAATACATCTCCAAAGTTAAAATATCAATTCAATAACCATCCATTTCACATATATGCAATACTTTTCATAACATTAAATGAGATAACATTCATTCATAATACATTGATAACAAAGTGCAAGCACAATTTATTCATCTCCATAATTCACATTACATTCATATTTACCATACATAGTAATAGTAAATAGTAATTACACAATTGGGGTGTAGCACTCAACCTCTCTTAATCTTTCTTGGACATATTTTAGCTTTGTTAATTCTATTAGCTTCTACTAATTATTCTCCTCTTGTTTTTTTATTATACTCTAGCATTTCCAAGTCTCCTTAGGATCTTGCATTCATTGCCTACAATCTTTTACCATTTCTCCATAGCCATTACTATTGCCTCCTATCTCCATAGTCAAAACCCTACAAGAATCATCCTCTACCTTCCTAATGGCATGTTGATAATCCATTTCCAATACCTTCCTCCATTTTCACAAAGAAAAATGCACCCATAATAAACCTCCATAGTATTTTACTACAACTTTGAGCACCCATTACCTTTAACAATCTGCACTTTAGGATTTTGTACACTCCAATCATCTACCCACTTATTGAGTTTAAAACAAACCAATTAGGGGACTAACTAAGCTAACCTCCCCCAAAACCATAACCCATTCCCTTCCCCTCCCGTATTTATAGGTTATGTCTTAGATAGCTTAATACGAAAAATTTAAACCCAAATTCTACAAGTGTCATGAATATCATGACAACCAAATGTCCATCTCTAGAAATTTTCAATTTTATATGACCAAAAGACACTTCTATTTGTTTGAGTTTAATAGTGTGGTTACTATGGTGGGCCTATGAAGTTCAATTTTTAGCATCATTTAGACATTTGTTTAAATTCAAACACTGGAGTGGATCTTGAGGTTGCTAGCATATTTTTTTAGGTCATGAGCACAACTTCTAGGCTAGGACTATTTATTGCAACAATATAGTTTTCAAAGCTCTTCCTCAATCTTATTCTATCATCCAATTTCATTAGTTGTTGAATTTGGGACACCTTTCTAACTTTTTTCATTTCTTCTACAAATCGTAATTCCTTTTACAACTCTAGTGTAACTCTTTCATTTTTTAATTTTTGTTTATACCTGTAAATTTAATAAGAGGAATGAATTTAACTACTTAACAATTACAAACTAGTAGTATATAAACATACCTTCTTTCATAGAGATAGTTTATTTCATCTTATAGTTACTACAATCTCTCTTTAAATAGGAGGATTTTAAACTCCCTCATTATTACCTTCAAACTCTACCCAATCAACAAGAGGAATCTTGATGCTATTCACATCATGTCACCTTGGGCAAGTCAAAATAAACAATGGATATCTCACTAAGAAATGATTGTTTTCTTTCATATAAAGAATATTTGCTACCATGTTCTTTTTTTTCTCTTAAATGACCCCAACTCCATAGTTAAAAAAAATTATCTACCAAATTTTGATGTAACTTGGTCAATAATCTCTACTCCAAAAACCATTTTAGGTTGTCAATGTGCGTTTTGGTCTTGAAGCTTCAACCAAGTTTGGATGTCATTTTTTAACTACATCGCAAATCATGGTCACCTCTAAAGAATAAGGAGCGCGTGTATGCTTTTTACTGTTTCAATTGTGTGAGTGGTATTATTCCCTAATGTCAGGCACTAGCTTCTTAGACTTAAATAGTGTGGTCATGCTCTCCAAAGGGTAGAATGTCCTTCAAACATCTCAGAAAACATTTTAAATCCTTAACAATTATAGTGGCTTGTAAATATTGTGTTGAATGGCATGCTTGTGTTTTAGAGAGGATTGCGCTTATTACTCCCTTTGTTCCCTTCGACATATTTTCTATGCAAAAATAACTAAATAATTGTCATGGTAGATTTAGCAGGCCCCTAAGCTCACATATTCCTTTTTAATTATAAATATGATTAAGCAATCTTGGGAGTTGATTACAATCATGCCAAGTGTTTTAATCACTAAACTCCTAATGTTGGATTCAAAATTATGAAAATGTGGCTGGGCACATCTATTAAGGATCCATTATAAGTTTTAATACTATGACATTTCTTTGAGCAACCGATGGTATCTCCATCAACCATTATAATTTTGAAACCTAAGGTCATATAAACAAAACAATCAGTTTGTGATGAATGGAATTTTGTACTCGAATCTTTACAAAACTTTTTGGTTCTTGATGAAACCTTCAGATGTTTACGTTATACTAATATCTACTAGGATATGTCAAGAGATGGTAGTTGTCGCATAATTTGCTCCATATAATAGTGGATTCTTATTATTCATTCCACTTCTCCTTTTAGGCTATATTTTGTGTAAAAGACTTTTCTATACAGGCTTGTTACCTATGCTCCGTTTGTTACCACAGCTCAAGCATAGTGCATTAGCTTTCCACTCTAAAAAGTTATTGAGGGTCAATGATAAAGACCGCAATTAAGAATGTATTTCTTTCCTCTTAATGGTACTTGAGTGGTTCTTCTGTCAACTGTGTTGCTGGTTCAAGAAGAATGTTTCATTTCCCATATTTGAATGCAAGACCCAATTTTAGATGTTGTCCTCAATATTATCATTGGGGGTGTCATCCAACCTTTAGTTTAGTCAAATCAACGGAGCCATTTGAGACCAATTCCTTAATAAAGGGTCCATTATAAGAACGAGTTTCTTTGGACTTCCACATCCATTTGTACCAGATGTATTGGTTTTCTTGTAACTATAAAGAACTGTGCAGTACTTCTTGTAACAACTCGACTTCTTGTTGGTTGAAGACTTATTTCAATTTCCTATAGGAAAGGACCTAGTAGTTGTGCACCCTAACTTCACGCTTCTCAAAATCCTACTTAAAAATTTCAAATCACTCCAATTTTTTTACAGCAGCTTACTTGGCAAGTCCCCTGCTTATAACTTTCATTTCAGGGCCACATCAGCATGCTTTTTGTCAAGGTGTCCAAAAAGGCCCAAACAAACCAGTTACCAATACTTGTGCATTCACATCATGGGTAGTTGAGCGCTGATGTGGCATCACATGATTGGTTGCTTTTTAGATCAAAGGAATACATTTTGTTTAAGGTAGTCATGTCACAACTATTGGGCATTATATAAACTACTATCACAACTATTGGGCATTATATAAACAACTACTATCTCAACTATTGAAACACGCTCAACTACTGGGTCCTCTCCCCTAATCAAGTATGACTTATTGCCACCAAACTAGTGCATCATCCACCCAAATTGTAAATAAAAATTTGTTTATATTGAGTTTGTTGACTCGTCGTTTAGTTAGCAGATGGTTGTTTGAAACCCCACCAAATCCTTCGTACCAACCACCTATCCTACCGTAAATCTCCAACAATGTGTTGCAATGCCTCTACGGACCATGTCACACTCTTTCATTTCATAGTCTCATATCGACTTTTCAGTCAAAAATAAAAAAGTACATTATTTGTTTGGTTTTGCAGAATTGTTGATACACTATTTCAAGCATGTGAAAGAATAGTAGGATTGAACGCAATTTCACGACCCGAGAGTATACAAACTAAACACCAAATTGGATAAAAGGAGATAGTTGACAATAGATATTGCCCAAACTTAATCCAGCTTTAGTAAGCTTGTGCAAACCAATTAACGCAATGCAATCTATTCATTAAACTTAGACCTAACAGGAAGACTTGTATTCCCAGAGAAGCTTTCCAAGTTTTAATATTGGAATGACAACCACCTATTTACTCTTAACTTTAAGAAATTTACTAAGTACAAATGAAATGCCAAATGTCAAGTGTTTTTTTATCTATCACATATAACTCGGAATATGGTTCTTTTCTACATATCCATAAACATATTCTCTTCAAATTTACTACAGTTTTAAATCATAATAGTCCCTTTTACAGAAGTATTTGACTCGATGAATTGCCCATCGAATCTCAATTAAATACGTTAAATATTAACGTGTGTTGATAAATGAGAACTAAAAGGTCCTATTAAATTTTTCCTTCACACAATATGAACTATTGAATTTTTCCTTCACACAATATGAACAATATTGCCCACGAGCAAAGTTGAAAACAAATGCCCAACAATATTTCATATTAATATCAATACTTAATAAAAGTTTACAAGGGTGCAATACCAAGTGCTTTCCTAAGTTGCTCAAAGATGAAGAATGTCAAAATTGTGTGGGGGAAAATTCTCATCCAAACTGGAACAAATCCATTGTATAAACTTCGCACTCCTTCTGATCTAACTGTTTTCTTGAAGCAATCGAAAGAAGAGGAGTAAAGAGCTCCTCGCCCATCAACACCAACTTGTTGTTGCATTATCCTGCCCATGTTCAATGTGCATCTCAGAATAAATGTCATGAATAAAATATGTACAAATATATGAAAAGAAACAATTATAGATATTTTGAGAATATAACCAGGAGGAATATTATGTGTACTACAAGGGAGGTCAAGGACTCTTATGAATACTTGGTGTGATGCTTTATTTGTAGCCATTGTTTTCCATTATGAAACTAATTTAGATTGATTAAGACAAGCAATTAGCTTTTGCAATCATGCAGTTGCAACTCCAGTATTATCAGATTAAGATTCATCACTTTGTTTTTCAAATTATGGAGGGTAATTTAAGAAAAAATTTATGGTATATTTGACTGCCCCTACATTGTATTTGAAGTTCATTTTGTGTTATTCCCGTTGACAAATTTTACATATAGTAACTAGTTGTCAAAAACAAGCAAAATAATTCAAAGCTAATCTCGCTGATTGAATGTACATATTTTCTCAATATGAAGAAAAAAAATCCATTGAAATTTTAATGAAAAAATAAATAATACCTTGTCTTGATAAGGTCAATAGGTGATATTACAATAGCAGTAACAAAACCTGCTATCACCGATGATATGAGGTGGCATGGAACACCTTCTTGTAGTATACCAGTATTCAGAAGAATATGTTTTGCATGGTCATAACTAGGTGCCTGTACAGCATTCAGAATTCCTGCTCGTTGAATAGTTGGACTTATTCCACGATAAAGACCACGGATACCCTCATTCTTTACAATTGAAGAAAGGGCGTGAAATGGACCAGTATATCTCCATTCTGTAGCAGATTCTACATCAGAAAAAAACACTAATTTATGTTTGAACTGAAGTAGCAGTATCATTTAATTATTCTTTATAGTTTATAACTTTATACTACAACAAATACAAAACCAATCTATACACTGAAATTTAAAAACACCAAAAAAGAGTAATCTTAAGAAAATTTTATGCATGCATGAGGTAGATTTGAAGCAAAAAGTCGAGCACCTTGTTTTTATCATATAATGGCATTATCTTTGTATGTACGTCTAGAAAAATATAACCAAGAAAAATGAATCGAAGTTTCCATAATCCAATTTGTACATCAGATATATCATATAGTAGCGTCAATACAAAATAAGAATCTAGCAAATTCTTTGTTGGCCTTGATTATAAAAAATAGATCTTATATGCCAGATCAAGGCAAATATTTTGGCAAACGAAGTAGCTTCCATAAAGAGAGACTACAAGAGTTTAGAACTTATTTTTTGTGCTTGAGAAAAACTTAACCCTATGGCTATAAGATAAACCCTGCATGGCAAGTAGGTTTATGCACAATTGTAATCTGCAACCTTTAGACATGAAGATAAATGTATGAACTTCTAATACATAATAGACTGGCTTGAGAATTGCCATTAATGAATAATTAGAACAAATAAGCTTAGCTTCCTCAACCATATGAGTCATTGATCATGCACATAATCCTCTTTTGGCAGCTATTCCATAACTAATAATTCAAGGCCTTCTCCTGCAACTTGCAAGTCAACATGACAAGATTAATGATTCTTCCATAGGGATTCCCTCCACCATATTAACACCACCATGACTTGGGAAACAAGGTTTCATCTGTGTTTACTAAGCACCTAATTCTAATCCTAATAGCGATGTCTAGGACAAGTACTGAAGGAATTATTCTATTATATAATCTTAATGATTCTTCCAAAAGGATTCCCTCCACTATATTAACTCCACTATGACTACAGAAACAAGGGTTCATCTGTGTTTGCTAAGCACCTAATTCTAATCCTAAATGTCTAGGACAAGTAGTGAAGGAATCATTCTATTATATAATTTGTTTAAGGGAGATGAGAAATTCAAGTGCAAAAGCAATCTTACACAGAATCTTAGCCAGTGTTTGTATCTTCTGGAATCGACGAGGATTACAGCACTGAACATGTTAAAGCCCAACTTACAAGATATTTTACTGTTATAAAATTATACCAAGAACAGAGTTTCAAGATGAGAAATTCAAGTGCAAAAGCAATCTTACACAGAGTCTTAGCCAGTGTTTTTATCTTCTGGAATTGAGGAGGGTTACAGCACTGAACATTAAAGCCAACTTACAAGATATTTTACTGATATAAAATTATACCAAGGACAGAGTTTCAAGGCATGTTGGAAAGATAAAACTGCAACTGATATAAAATTATACCATGAACAGAGTTTCAAGGCATGTTAGAAAGATAAAACTGCAATGGTATGTCTGCTTTGTAGTTTTACAGGGGTACATGCACCATGCCTCTGCACAGATGCACCTGCTCTGTACCCATAGGGCCATACCTAAAGTGCACTCTTACATTAATTTTGATTTTCTAGTATCTTCTATTAGAATTCATCCATATAAAAAAAACATATGAAACAAAACACAATATTGTCCTCTGCGCCAAAGTGTTGGGATTCTTAGTTACACCTGCAACCTTGCACCCAAGCAACTCCTTTTTGCCTTTTATTTTTTTCTAATTTGTTGAATCGGATATGGGTACAGGTATGGGTACATGGGTACGATACGTCAGTATGGCAGATTTTTTGGGAGGGGCTGCGTACATTTGGATATGCCTGTACATAAAACATATAAAAATCATAAAAAATTAAATAGACAATATTAATATATATTATTTATTATATACAATATTAATATTTCACTATTAAACTACTGAAAACATATATAATATTTATTATATATGTATATTAATAATCTAAGTTACAAAATTGGAATCAGGTATGGGTACATTCTTGGGAAGTCGATACAAAAAATATATAAAATCATAAATATACACATATTTGTAGCCTAACTATATTAATTTTTTTTTTAAAACATGTTAATATTAATAATAAATATTGGAAAAATGAATGAGATGAACTGAAATATATGGTTCATGAATTATTTTTTTTGAAAGATTTTAGGGTACTAGTAGACACATTTGCATGTTGATTATTATATGTTCACAATATTAGCTGAAGAGGAAAAATAGTGCCTCATTCACATAGATAGAATAATAATAGACTCAAGCATGGAAAGGTGAGGTTGATTAAAAAGGGAATGGCGGAAGGCAAACAGAGGTGACGGCGATCAGAAGATCAAGGTTAATGGCAATCTAGTACAGAAGAAAGAGGATGAAGCCATTCTCAACGAGAATGGCAAGAATAAAAAACAATAGAAGGACGTGGGTTTAGTGGTGGATTTATTTGATATTGTTGATAATAATGCAAAGGATTTGGAAGACAGGGCAATTATTTGTCGTTTTTTGGGGAATAGGTTTACCAGGAAGGAGATAGGAGAATGAGTTTGCAACAATTGGAAAATGGATCCTGTGATCAATTTCATGCCAAAAGGTTTTTTTGTAGCAATGTTTGCTACAAGCGCAATCAGGGAAACAATGCTACTAATTGATGAATGGAAAAACGGTAGTAGTTACTTATATCTACAGAAGTCGAAGCGAAACTTCGATCCCTTAAAATTCAACCCAAAGCAAGGGCCCATATGGTTAAGGTTATATAATCTTCCATATGAATATTGGTCGGGTAGTTGCCTAACCAGAATTGGTGATGCCCTTGGCCGCACGGTGGAAGTGGATCTCAGAGACAATGAGTTTTTGATTAATGCCAGGATCAAAATTGTGACCATCAAAGATGTCCCCAAAATAATTCATTTATCAGTGGGGGGTCAAGATTGGATTCAACCAATTGAGATAGAGAAGCAAAAATTCTTCTGTTTAAAATGTAGGGGACACAATCATTTTGAGGCAGACTGCAAGAGATACCCTCCTCTAGTGAAAGATGTATGGGTAGAGAAATCACGGAAGAATAAGGATATGTACGAAAAAAATAAAGTGGTTTCAACGTCAGCAAGTCCTAAAGGTTGGTTGGCCCTTCCATGGATTGCTAAATCAGAAACTAAGATCCCAAAGACAAGGGAAGTGGGGATCAAAACAGAAGAGGATAGTTTGGAAATGCCGCATCTGGAAGATAAACACAACAAGAAGGCAAGGAATTTGAAACGTCTTCAATGGTGGAAGCGACACAACAAGAGGGTATCATGTGCGCAAAGGTGGAAGTTGACTCGGCTTTCGAAAGAGGTGATGAGGAAGCCATAGATATCCTTAAACCAAGAAGAATATCGCAAAGTGCAACCAAGATAACAACAGCCTCGGGCTCGAAGGTAGGAAGGAAAACAAATAAGCAGAAGTAAGAGGAGGAGGCTCTGAATGGGGAAAAACACTAATAAATTCATATGTGCTGAGATCCAAGGGAGGCAATTCCTCCCTTGGTGGGAGATGAGGATTCTCACTTAGAATGTTAGGGGCATTAATGCCCCTAACAAAAGGAGGCTGGTCAAACACTAGTTAGAATGCCATAAAATAGATGTTATCTTGATGCAAGAGATGAAGCTAACAAGGGAGGAAACAACTCTTTTTTGTAAATACTATAAAGGTTGGGATGGCTTTTTTGTGGATGCAATTGGTGCGTCAAGTGGACTAGGCGTGATGTGGCGCCCCTCAAGGACAAAGACTATTCATTTGGTCTCAAATCCCAATTGGATGAAAGTCAAGGTACAAATGTTATCTCAGAATGAATATACTCTTTTTAATGTTTATGGTCCAATCAAAATTGAAGATAAAAAAATAGTATGGGATACAATAAGCCTAAACTACAAAGTGACAAGTGGAAAGGTGATGGTGGGTATTTCAACGCTATTTTGGACATACATGAAAAATCTAGGGGTATTCAGAGAATCTCACAATCACAAAGAGATTTTGCAGATTTCATTGAAAATAATAATCTAATAGATATTAAAGCAAGTAATGGCACATACACGTGGAACAATAGGCAGAAAGGTTTCACCAACATAGCAGAACGGTTAGATAGGTTTTCGGTGTCAGAAAATTGGTTGTAAGAACCATTGCTACCAAAAGCATCAATACGGTCGATAGTGATCTCTGACCATTTTCCGGTGGAAATAACAATAAACGAAGATTCGATCCCAGTGAAGGGTCAATTTCATTTCAAGAGAATGTGGCTAAGGAGCGATGGGATGTTGGAATTGATGAGGAAGTGATGGTAATACCCCATACAGATCAAGGACACTAAGATGTTCATATTCCAGAAAAAATTGCAGCGCATGAAAGGGAACCTTAAGGTGTGGAACAAAGAATGTTTCAAGAACAATTTTATTGAGAAGGAACGCATAGAAGAGGATCTGGAAGCATTGGGTGAAATGGTATTGAAGTCAGGGATGACAGCAGTTGAGTTTGACAGGGAGAAGGAACTAATGGCTGAAATGGTGAGATTTTGGCAAGAGAGGAGAGCTATTGGAGAGAAAAATCACGTGATACTTGGCTAGAGGAAGGGGACCTCAATACAAAGTTTTTTCACAACTCGACTAAGGTGAAGTGCAATTGGAACAGAAGTAATCAAATAGATCGTAGTGGTGGTATCATCTTGGATGAAGAAACAATAGCACAGTTGGGCATAAATTTCTTTGAATCTTTGCTAGGCGGGGATGGTGCATGTTAAACGATATAGAACCGTTGGTAACCGCAGACGATAAAAAAATGCTATGTGCTCCAGTAATGGTGGAAGAAGTGAAAGGGGCCACCTTTCAAATGCAACCAGACAAGGCGCTAGAACCTGATGGGTTCACAACACTATTCTTTCAAGCTTGTTGGGAATTCATAAGGCAGGAACTCAGCAAGGTAGTGGAGTCAAGAAAGAAGGGCAGAATATTGCAAGACTTAAACAATACCAATATAGTGCTCATCCCCAAAAAAGAATCATGTAGCAAATTTGAAGAATATAGGCCCATCTCGTTATGTAACACGATGTATAAAATCAATGGCCAATCGTCTGAAAAGGGTCCTACCTAGGATTATTTCACAGCAACAAAGTAGTTTTGTTCCAGGAAGGCATATAATGGACGAAATAATAATTGCACATGAGATTGTGCATACCCTGAAGAGAAGCAATACAAAAGAGATGATTTTAAAGATTGATCTAAGCAAAGCATACGATCGTGTGGGATGGAGATTTCTGATGAAAACTATGGCAAAGTTTGGCTTTGGGGAAAAGTGGCTGAGATGGGTTTACAGTTGTATATCTACCCCTAGATATTTGGTTGTTATAAATGGTGCTCCTCATGGCTTTTTATAGGTAGCAAGGGGACTAAGACAAGGAAATTTGATCTCACCATTTCTTTTTGTAATAATGGCAGATGCATTCAGCCGGCACATAACTAAACTACAACAAAGAGGTATGTGGAAAGGTATATCAGTTACTCCATCTCTCCATCCCATTACTCACCAACTTTTAGCAAATGATACAATCCTGTATGGCAATTCAAATATGCATAAACTTGATACTATCAAAAAAGCAATAGATATTTTTAGCCTAGAAGCTGGTAAACTAAGAAATGCAGATAAATCAAATATTTATTTCTACAACACCTCAAAACGGCTACACCAAAAGGCTGCAAATACATTGGGGTTTCAAATGGCGAAACTTCCAACGAAATACCTGGGAGTGCCCTTGTTTCACGAAACTATAAAAAGCAATCTATGGGAGGAGACAATCAATAAATGCAGTCTTGGCTGCCATACCCATTTACTTCTTGTCTTGTATCGAAATTCTAAAAAAAGCTAGCAAACGAATTACAGGCATCCAAAGGAAGTTCTTGCGGGACGGATCTAATGAGAAGAAGCGAATCCCTCTTCTAGCATGGGAAACGGTAAAGAAGGCAAAAGACAATGGTAGCACGGGGATGAAATATGTGAGGTTGCAAAACAAAGCTTTGGGCACTTAACTTGCATGGAAAATGTTCACAAACCCAGAGGCATTATGGTGTAAAGTCCCCATGGTGCACGCTTTATCATCCACAATCAACACTTCAAAATAAAATGTCCAAAGACACTCTATCCTCTCTTGAAAAACCACCGCGTATGCTAAGATTGCGAGAAGATCATATGGCGATCAAGGTTTCTTTAGTCGGGTCTCAACGTGTGGATAAGCTCAATGGCCGTTGTGATATGCTGGTAATAAACAAGGGGACTTACGTAAGAAATCTTCACAAGTTAGGACTTAGGGAATTTATCATTAAAGGCTCTCTTCAATAGGACTTTCAATTGTGGATCTCAAAAAATGGCAAAAGGATAGGGTTTAGGAGAATCTAGTCTATGCCTAAGAACTCAAGAGACAATAAGGATTCGGTGAAGGGAATAAACCACACTTTGTTTCGCCTCCTGAGGACAACATACGCAAAATGGGTGCAATCTTCAAGGGTTGTGAGAATAATTTTCAAACCTCGAATGAGGCTGAAGTTAAGTTTCCACAATTAAGAGCTCAGGCTAACTTTACGCATCGAATGCAAATCATCCATTCGAAGAAAGTATGAGCTACACTTCACCATTGAATCAATACGATCAATCTCTCATTCAATTAACCAACTTTCAAAACAAATTCTACTTAATCTAACTTTAACTTTAATCTATGGCGGAAGATGATATGCAACCTCGCTTACTATTTGATAATAAGAAGTTATTCAAGGCAAATCATGCTCAAGAGCTTTTATTATTCGAAACAGTCTCAATGCAACAATCTCATATCCTATCTCCACACAAATGAAAGTGAGAGAGCATCAGTTTATATAGAGTTTCAAAAATGAAATGAAGGGCCGAGATTAAAACAAGATTAACGGCCAAGATTATTACAACCAAACCCTAATTAGGGTTTCCCAAAATAACAAGAGTCATCCATCAGTAAACTATCAGTAGAGAGGCAGTTAAAGCTATATTCTAGGAGAGGCGTCCTTATCCTTCTGAGCAGCTACGAATCTGGACACTACTGCAATGACCTCCTCCATCGTGACAGGTGGCAACATGCTGATCCGGAATTCAAGCTCATCCAAGTTCTCTGCACATTTGGCAAAGGTATTTGCCCATTCTGCTTCCTGCTTCCTAAAGTCATTCCGGATGGCCGAAAGACTTGCCACCTTCGCAAAATCCTTTCTTAGAAGTGGTCCAGTAGTCGAGAAGAAAACTTCTTGAACCCTTTCGTTTCAGCTCCTCCAGCTGCATATCCTTTTCTCGGACAATCTCTTGATCAAACATTTCTGCAATTGTCATGTGAATTTTCTCTCGAATGTCCTTTACCTGCTCCTTGATTCTAAGTCCATCCACTTTTGCCTTCTCCAAAACTTCCCTACGTATAGTTACTGCCCAAAACCAGTGATTGAAATCATATGCTGCTCCTGCAGCAATCACCTTCCCAGCGACCAACTCCTCTCTTGGAGTGCCCTTCAATAGCCTGAGGCATGGAATAAGCCTCTCCTGCATATCCGGAAGTCCTTCCCATGTTTCCGCCATATCCATAAGTCTGGAAAGGAAGCATGAAGTTTGCCCATAAGCCAGTGCCAACTTCTCCATGAACAATGCCGCTTCTGTGCCTTCGCTCGCCATCCAGTCCTGAGCTTCCTTGGCCGTCACCATTCCGTACTCGACATCCTTGGTCACCTCCTGTGATGAATTGAGGAGAGGAGGAACAATCGCATTACCCTGATCAAGTGGCTGGGTCAAATGCTGTATATATTCCTTAAGACGTTCAACCTCCTTATACTCTTTCTTCTTAGCCACTTCCTTTTCCAGTCTCGCTTTGATGGTCGAGACGGAATTATCTAATTCCTCCACCTCTTGACCTTTCGAGGTTGGGCCAAGGTCAACAGTGGTTATGGCATATTCCTGAGGAGTGATCTCATCTCGTGGCTTGTCCACCGTGGGTACTGCAATGTGCACGGAACGGTTGCCTGTCTCGTTCCTCTGAATGGTGGAGAATTTCTTGGCAGGCTTCTTGATTGCGACTTGCTCCAACCTTGCCAAGAAATCGGCAGTATCATCCTCCTCTTCTTGAGCTTCTGCAGGTACCTGAATTTTCATCCTTTCTATCAGCCACTCTGGAATGGTCGGCTGTTCAATTCCATCCTCTACCTGAACCTCTTCCTCATTCGGAACATCCACAACCCCTCTGAGAGCGGAAATCATTCCCTCCTCGAAGTCATTATTCCGGACTTCTATCTCATTGTCTGAACCTAAGATTTCCGTGCCCGTAGGTGACAAGGGCTCTTCGTCATCCAGCTGAATAGGTTCATCATTCTCTTCCTGAACTGCAGGAGGTTCAAGCATCTCTACCAAGGACTCGTCTATAGTAGCCACCAGCTCGTCAATGTTCCGGGATGCTGCTGAACGAGAAGGTTCGCCCTTATGCCTCTTGGAAGCAGGCTCAGCACTTGGCACTATTTCCTTCCTTTTCTCTCCGATCCCGACCAAGTCCTGATGGGATGCACCGGCATTAGAAGAATATGATTCTGACTCGCTCAGTAGGTCGTATGTGAGCGTGATTCCTCTCTGTCTCAATTCTTGGGCATGATAGTCAACCCACCACTGAGAGTATTTAGTCACTGGTCTCATTAAGGTTGCCAGGTCTGCGTGCTCAGGTTCTGACCATTTCACTGGAGGAAGAGGTCGGCTTTCCTCGAAGCGTGGCTGGACGTGGTTCCCATCATCTTGTAACTGATCAGGCACCCGGCAAAACTCAATTGCCCTCATGAAATCTAGTGGCATCCTGGACCACATTCTTCGTCTGACTTCATACTCATCGGCAGCATTTGCCCAGAAATCTTCCAGTTCCATCCTGTGCTTGTACTTTCTCCCTTCTACTGTCTGAATATTATGATGTGGGTCAAAGTTGACCCTGGACTTGTAGGCTGTAAATGGATACCACTGGATCTCCAATCTTGCACTCTCAGCTGCCTGTGCTGATGGACAATACTCCAACATGTTCCCGATGAAAAATGGGAACGTGATAGATGCCTTCTTGGTTGGCCTCTGAATATTTTGATACTCTTCCAACTGTCTGAGGACCTCGAGCAAGATCATCCGATTTGTTGGATAGATGGGCAATTTATAGGGATTTCCGGTAAATCCCTGGATCCTGACATATGTGAATTTCGGGAACTGGATGAACCAAGATCCGTACTTACTGATTAAACTTTTCGCCTCATGGCTCAGCCTCTGATGCACTCCTCCTTGAAGCTTTCTGGTAATATGCATTAGGAAGGCATCATGCACCCTCCTGAAGTGAGTCTTCTCCTTCAATTGGAGCTGTGGGTAACAGTCGTAAGGCCTGAGTTCGTTCTCCCCGTTGCCAATTCTACCCTTGCAAATCAATCCTGGATACTTGTATGATCTGGCCAACAGGTATACAACATACGAACTCATATGAAAAGACTTAGTCTCTTCGAGGTTGATCAATTGCTCGTGGAGGTTGTCACTTATCATCCGTGACCAGTTGAACATTTTGACGCCAGAGGTGATCTCGTTTATGAAATAGTACATCCAACTCTCGAAAAAGGCGCCTTGCGGGTTACCAGCTATTCTGTTCAGCATCAGTATGATCTCCCCAAAATCTTCCTTGAAGTTTGTCCGGCGAGGTCTCTTGGGCATCTTCTTGATTGATGGCTTAGGCTTGTCCATCCATACTTTGTTAACTGTTGTGGCGCACAAATCTGGTTGGCTGTCATATAATCTTTTGGCTTCTTCCTTGGTCTTATAGACCGTTCGTGAATGTTCCGGGATGCCGAAGGTTTCCTGGATTGCCACTTCGCCCAAGTGTGCCAAGACTCTTCCATCAGGTGCGATGATCTATCTCTTCTGAGCGTCATAGTGGAGAGCACACTCCACCATCAACTCTGCACAATCCATTGCCGGTGGGAATCTAGCTGCCCGAAATATCCCGTTTCTGACTATCCGTTTGGCTATTGGTGTGGGAAGTCCCTTCTGCCCATACACTCTTTTCTTAAATTCATCAAAGTCGACGTGTCCGAGATCGGTGTCCACGACATTCTTCCATTTTGAAACGACTTTGGTCTCTTGCTGAGCACCCTTGCTGGCAAACTTCATTTTCAGCTTCTTTGATGGTTCGCCTGCCGTGGTTGTCAACCTGCAGTCCAAAAGATTAACATTAATACAAAGACTTTTTCAAATAATTAACTCTCGTGCCTTGGATTCAAAAATTTACTTTCAGTTGGTTAAATAATTAAATTGTTGCGAAAAAGCAAGCTGAAAGTAAATAGGATGAAGTTGGAAATTTCGCCAGAACTTCGTCAAGATGAAAGGACATAAAAGAGATAGCAAATTCATTTGATTGGACATCAAACCTCAGTGAAGAACTATTGGATGCAAATCAGATTTAAAAATCTGATTTTTAGAAGAAGAAGTGTGCCCCTTTTCACAGAAGAACTTCAGCTTTCAATAAATCTTTTCTCTTTTCCTGCAAAAAATTCTTCAGCATAACACTATTGCACCTTCTGGAAAATTCGACTTTGCCTATTGATCAACCAATTGCCTGATAATTTCGAGAAAGATTAA
This sequence comes from Sequoia sempervirens, assembly GCA_007258455.2. Taxonomy (NCBI): domain Eukaryota; kingdom Viridiplantae; phylum Streptophyta; class Pinopsida; order Cupressales; family Cupressaceae; genus Sequoia; species Sequoia sempervirens. The sequence continues at coordinate 9,023 of VDFB02375920.1, read as the reverse complement.
ATTTCTCTTCAGCTGTGTGTGAAAAAATGAGTTGCTGAAACTCATTATAATGCTGAAGGATTGAATTCAATTTAGCAACTGCCATAATCTTTCTTGATCTCGATTTGTTTTCATTTATCCAAACAGGCAAGTTTCCTTTTATTTTTCGACAAGAATCAGTCTCGAGCTTATCCGGGCAAATCTCACTGATCTTCAAAAATTCGATTTTTCACTTAATGTTTATCTTTGATTTTTCAAAATTTTAAAAGAAAACATTAAATATTTAATTAAATTCATGGCGAATTTAATTTTGCCCGTCGGATTTCATCTCTGCCTGGCGTACTTTATTTTCTTCCAATTCTTGTCTGGCAAATTTGATTTTGTCCAAGGCATTTTAAATTTCCAAGTAGTTGAAAATAAATTATTTAAAATATTAAAAATATTTTAATTTATTCCAACCTCGCTCGCTTGGACCCATGGCTATTTCTGATTTTCTCTCTTTATTTTTCTTTGGCTAAGTGTATTTTCCAATTTTATCCCTTAATTTCGCTCTTAGCCAAGTCAAAACTTAAGCCATTCAATGGACAAACTTTATGCCGCATCCCTTTTTTCTTTGCCATATTAACTTTTCTTGCACCGAGCCTATTTTCTTCTACCAAAGTCAAATTTTCTTGTCACTATTTAGGCAAAATCCCTCATCTAGGTGTTCTCATCTAATTTCTTCGGGACGCTGATAAATTCCTTCTTCCCCGCCAAGGGCTTATCCTTCCTTTCTCCTTGCCTCGTGATTTTTCTCCGCCAAGCCAATAATTTCTTAACATTTTCTCCTGACACCCACACTTAGGCAATCTCTAATTCCTTTTCCACCTTTTGTGTTAGGCACTTCGCTTATTTCTGCCATATCCCGATCTCTTTAGCACCGTCCTCCTAAACTTGGCACTTAGCTTCGAAAACGCCATGATTCCTAGCTAAAAATCTCTATTTTTATCTTTAGCCTCTATACTTAGGCAAATATTCAATTTTCCTTGGACTAGCACCAACACTTAGCAAAAATCATTATGTTATCCCTCTTCATGTGCTTAGGGCTGGGACTTCCACCTTGGACAAGATCTTGGATGTCCCTCTTTTCTAGGGCGGACTTCAAAGCTCCTTAGCATTTGTCTCAACATTTTATCCCTTTGGAAATGATTTTCCACCTTTCACACTTAGCAAAATTTCGAAATTCCCCTTGGTAGGCATCAATACTTAGCAAGTTTTTTTATTTTTTCTACTTCCACATGCCTAGGCGGACTTTCCAAGGCATCTTCCACAAGCATGGCGGACTTCCTAAGTGTTTAGACATCCCACCACAAGGTTAGGCGGACTTTGAACATGCCTTGCCAAAGCCAAGGCGGACTTTCCCAACCATTAGCCATCCTCTCTTGTTGCTGGGCGGACTTTAGAAGCTTTTAGACAAGTAAGGGCGGACTTCAAAGGGTGTTGGACAAGTCTCCTCAAGGCTGGCGGACTTTGGATGGTGCTAAGATGTGCATGGGCAGACTTTAGAACTTCTTAGACATGCATCTTTGAACATGGCGGACTTCAAAGACTCCTTGGACATGCATGGCGGACTTCAAAGACTCCTTGGACATGCATGGCGGACTTTGGAGGGTCTTAGGACAAGTGCAAGGTGGACTTTCTATGTCTTTTGCCATTTTTCCTAAGTGCTGGGCGGACTTCACCAGCTTCTAGACATCTTCCTTCATCCTTCTTTCATGGCGAATTTCAGACTTAGCCATTTTTTCATGAATTTCATCTTTTTTGAGCTGATTTTCCCATGATTTCGACCTTCAGATCTGATCAATTTCGAACTGATTTTCCAGAATTTAATGTTTTTTTGGTCTGATTTTCCATGCTTTTTGACTGTTTTTTCCAGATTTTTCAATAATTTTCCAAATTTTCTCTTTGATTTTCTGAGAGTTCTATCAAGTTTTTGGAACTTCTGAGTGCGTTTTTGGAACTCGGGACCTTTCTAAATATAGAAACTTTCCAAAAATAGAAAAAGCAAACCCTAAAAAATAGGGAACCTTGTTTGGTCCGAAAATGCCAAAAATGAAAAATCGAAAAGCAAAATTCCCTAAAAAATAGGAAGTGTCAAAATCAATTTAATCCACAGCGATCTTCGCTTTTCCTGGGCCTTCTGAGCGCTTCCATGACGTTTGCGCATTGATTCAAGCATGAATTACGGACTTGGCTCGGGTAACTCTCGGCAAACTGACTTGAAACTCTTGACAAAGTGATCTCACGTAACCGTTGCAAGGAGACAAAACCCTAAAAACTAACAGGCAACTGGGGGTCCCCATTGGTGATGGGGCGATGTGCAGTTAATACACAAGTCCTCAGTGCAAAATATTTGGATGCACTAGAAGGTGAGCGTATATTAACAACTGCAAATCCAAGAAGAGGATCTGCCATATGGAATTTTATATTAAACTGCAAGTCGGTAATAACAGATCACAGTACTTGGCAAATAAATGATGGTAAGAGAGCCTCCTTCTGGCATGACTCATGGAATGGGTATGCCCCACTAGACCAGATACCAAGGATGGAGGAGGCCATTGCAATATCGTGTATGGTGTATGGTGAAAATGTTTGCCATTATATTGATACACAAGGGAAGCAATGTGAGGCGAAATGGAAGAACTTCGAATTTCTTGACGCCCAAGTAAGACAAATAATAAACAGTCAGTTGGCAAAGCAACAAGCCTTTATTTCGAGGGGTTGTGACAACATAATCTAGTGTGCAGCGAAAACTGGGATATACATGACAAGGTTGGGTTACACGGTACTACAAAAGGAAACAAGAATATCTTCATGGCCAAACAAGTTGTGCTGGGGAAGAATGATCCTTCCAAAAGTAGACATTTTTGCCTGGACAACACTCCACGAGAGGATCTTAACAGGGGAGCGCCTGAACCGTATTAGGGTTATGGGCCCACATAGATGTGTGATGTGCTACAAGAATGTAGAAACAACAAATCACCTTTTGGTCCAATGTGATGGCCCCCTACATGAGAATTTAAGAGAAATCTTTGAGTCTAGGCCAAGAATTTACAAAGGCTCAGCAATGAAAGGGTTGTGGACCGAAGTGCCTACAATGGTGATCTAGCAAATATGGAAGGAGAGGAATGCTCGCATCTTTAAGGATAAAGTGTCACCAATAGAAAGTCTTCTAATAAAAATTGAACTTAGCATAAGTGAGCATTTGAATGTCCAAGCAAAAAGCAAGAGTTTCAATTGTGTATCAACATGGGACCATAAATGGTGAAGAACTGGCCTTTGCTAAATCCTCCAAAAATATCTCTACTTAAGAGGAAAATAGATCAGAGCAAAGTTAAATGGGAATTGCCACCCAAAGGTAGATTGAAATTGAACTTTGACAGTGCTTCGTGGAGTAACCCAAGGCAATCAAGTACTAGATTTATAATTAGGAGAATTTAAGAGAAATCTTTGAGTCCAGGCCAAGAATTTACAAAGGCTCAGCAATGAAAGGGTTGTGGACTGAAGTGCCTACAATGGTGATCTGGCAAATATGGAAGGAGAGAAATGCTCACATCTTTAAGGATAAAGTGTCACCAATAGAAAGTCTTCTAATAAAAATTGAACTTGGCATAAGTGAGCATTTGAATGTCCAGGAAAAAAGCAAGAGTTTCAATTATGTATCAACATGGGACCATAAAATGGTGAAGAACTGGCCTTTGCTAAATCCTCCAAAAATATCTCTACTTAAGAGGAAAATAGATCAGAGCAAAGTTAAATGGGAACTGCCATCCAAAGGTAGATTGAAATTGTACTTTGACGGTGCTTCACGGAGTAACCCAAGGCAATTAGGTACTGGATTTATAATTAGGAGAATTTAAGAGAAATCTTTGAGTCCAGGCCAAGAATTTACAAAGGCTCAACAATGAAAGGGTTGTGGACCGAAGTACCTACAATAGTGATCTGGCAAATATGGAAGGAGAGGAATGCTCACATCTTTAAGGATAAAGTGTCACCAATAGAAAGTCTTGTAATAAAAATTGAACTTGGCATAAGTGAGCATTTGAATGTCCAAGCAAAAAGCAAGAGTTTCAATTATGTATCAACATGGGATCATAAAATGGTGAAGAACCAGCCTTTGCTAAATCCTCCAAAAATATCTCTACTTAAGAGGAAAATAGATAAGAGCAAAGTTAAATGGGAACTGCCACCCAAAGGTAGATTGAAATTGAACTTTGACGGTGCTTCGCGGAGTAACCCAAGGCAATCAGGTACTGGGTTTATAATTAGGAATGAGAAAGGAGAAACGTTCTAGGCAACATCCATAAAGTTACCAAAAGGTACGAATAATGAAGCAAAATGCTTTGCACTATACGAGGGCATAAGCTATTGTGTGAGGGAAGGTCTGTGTAATGTCGACATTGAAGGTGACTCAAAAGTGGTTATCAAGGCAATCATAACCAAAACGGCCCAAAGCTGGAAAATGAAACAATGGTTGGATAGAATATTATCTATGTTAAATCTAATTGGTAACTACAATATGGCGCACATGTAAAGAGAGGCAAACGGAGTGGCTGACTATTTATCAAATCAAGGTATCAAGCAGCCTGAAAAAACTCTTCACTCAGATAATCCTATCACATGGCTTAGGATGCGATAATGCTTGGAAAAGGACTTGTAGGGGTCGTGTTAATGTAACCATACCATATGGTAGAATCTAGAGGATCTAGTGACAGACTAGGATGGTGTCTTTGCAGTACATCAATCAAGGGGATTATTCCCGTGAAGCTCTAGTCACAGTGGATGTGGACAAACGCTACGATGGATGTAGATAGGCTCACATCGAGGGACGCTCCTGTTACTGAAAGGTAGAGGGTTGGAATAGAAGCAGTGCTCAAAAATGCCACAAAGCCTTTTTTGGGTAATCGAGTGGATTGTAATCCCATGGAGAATCGAAAGCAATCCTGCTTGTCAGTGAACATCCTCTCCTCGGGGCAAGAAGCAGACAAGGCATGCTTCTATTTAATGCTCGGGTAGTAGCAGGCCGCATCAAAAATGGAGTTCCCATATGTGCTTTGTAAACGCTTTGAGGACGAGGATGAGGGGTTGGGTAACAAGGGCTCGGGAATGGAGTTTGAGAAGGAACCAACTGAGGAGGAAGTAATAGAAAAGCAGTATGAGGACCCAAATGCATAGGTTGAGCGTATCTTCAATGCCAACATTCCAGAAATCAAGAAGGCTATCAGGCAATTGATTGGTGAGCAATGTTTTGAAGCCGGCCATATCCACGACAATGTTCTAATAGGCACTTTTCTGGGGAATATAATCTGCACGGTTGGTCGAAAGATGATTGTTAAGTTAATGCTCAAATATTTGAAGGAAACATACAAATTTGATGCTTTGAAAGCAATTAAAGATTTTGATAAGAATCCCCCACACAGCAAGATTTGTGATATCATCGATGCTAAGAATGCAAGGAGAAACAAGCAGCTGAAGGTGACAGTGGCATTGTATAGGGAGTGTTTCTATAAGAAGAATCTGCAGTCCTTTCTAAACTTCACCATAGATAACAAATACCTTTTTAGTGGTGAGGAAGTGGATAGGTTGGCTAAGTTAGCTACTAGTTTGATAACATTGTATACATCTAGTGCAATGTAGGGGCTATGTTTCTAATCTATGTAAGCCATTATGTAAAATCTTTGACGTTTAATGAAAGAGTGCTATCCTCTCTAATAGCAGTTTGCTCAAAAAAAAAAATTGGAAAAATCAAAAAGCACAATAGGAATACCATATCAAATATGGATAAAACTACTTTTCAAAATCCTTTAATATAGATACCATCCAATTCATCATTCATAAGAAAAATTATATATTACTCTTTATATAATTTAATATAAATAATATATATTTAACAAATATTTTATATACCAATAAATTGAACTTAATAAACAATAAAATTCATTAACAATAATTGCAGATTAATAATTGTTAAATGATATTAAATTTAATAAAATTCTAACAAATTAAAAACAATATCAAATAAAATTCCAATAAAGCCGTCTAAAATATTTTCTTTTGTTTTCTTGCTTACTACTTATGAGCGGGTGATCGATCACTATTAACAATCACAATCCCCAGCAAATAACTTCCATCATGTATAAAATATAATGTTAATTATAGTCGCTCAACCTCCTCAATCGATGAGAAGCATGGGGCATCACTGGTAGATGTAGGCAATACAAATGGAGGGGTAGGATGACCCATCATGAAGGAGACACATGCCCCCATGCTAATTAACACCCACATTGCGCACACAAGTGTGTGCGTGATTACACATGCATGGGCGCATATGATAAAACATTTTGATAGTGAGTTCGTGACACTGGAGAAAAAAAACACTTCAAAATTGTTTTTCCAAGTTGAAATGCTTAGGATTTGGTTTCATATCACCATGTCATTGCTAGAATCAGCTAGATTCAATATGTAAACCTAAAAAATGTTTTGGGCAAGAAAAATACATACCTTGGTCAAATCCATAAGTGATTCGAACTAGAATCTGATTCTGAGATATTTCGTACCCAAATTCAAACTATTTATGAACCAATCCGGTAATTTAGATTATTTTTTATTTTGGAATAAATACAACAAAGATCAAGTTAGTACATCATTTGATCTTCACTTACGAAACCATATCCATTGTTGCCATTTTGTAATATTTCTAGAACTGGGATTAATCTCTTCCTCAAAAATCAACAATAGAGGACATACTATAAGGGTATAAAATGCCCATGTCCTCTATGGGTGACCTATCAAATTATATTGAAGAATCTATGAAGCTGTTGTGCACATTTTTTTATTGAAGAGCACATTCTATTAATAAAACAAGATAGACTAATTAATACTCATACACAAAGAGACAGGTGGAAGGAATTACCCCCTCAAGTTGTTGCAACATCAAGGTTGAGAAACTAAAATCAACTTTTAAACTACCTAAAAAGCAGTTGTCAAAAACTGATTAAAAGTTTTCACAAAATATCTTCAATAAAAAAAGTTATCTGAAAGACAAAAAAACACAAAAAATTGTATAAATAGAAAGCCCAATAGAAAAAAAGCAAAAAAATAACAAGGTAATTTGGCAACAAGAGAAACCAACTCACAACCCAGCAATGGAGGCAAAAGATCATCAAGCTTATCTACCTTGCCACTCTGACTAGCAAGGTCCAAAATTCACAAGTATGGGTTTCCAACCAATAAGAACTTACTTTTGTTTTTACTTTTCCTTCGTATCTTGTTGAGGGTGAGGTAGCCAAGGTGAGGGATTTTCCTTGTAGTGAGGCCAACCAATTGTTGGGCATTGCATTGTTGCAGCCAAATCCACCACCATTGCCATTGTGTTGTTGGCAAGGCCACCTAAAATGTTGTGAAAACCATGACAGATCGTGATTTCCCTCTAAAAGAGGAAGAGCTCATTTGTATGGCTGAGATTTTGTAGTTTTATGTATTTTTTACTAGAACGCATGAAAGGAGTAGGAAAATAACAAGAGGAGAAGGGAAGAAAAGAGAATAAGAGATGGCGGGGGGATGGCGCAAATACATATAGTACTTGAAAAATTATTTATGAAAAGATGTATAAGGAATAAGTACAAGAATTGCAAATGAAGCTTTGGCATAATAGTAAAGTTTAAGTTTTAAACTAATAAACATTAGAAACACAGTAATGATTGCATTGAACATTAATAATGATGGGTAGAGGTTTGGGGGAAAATCAGAAATAAGTATAGGAACTAGAAAAGAAACTTTGGCATACTAAGTTAAGTTTTAACTAATAAACATTATAAACATTGGCAATGATTGTATTGAACATTAACAATGGTAGATGGAGGTTTGGGGTCAAGGGGCGGGGATCTGGAAGTAGAGGCTCCAATGAGATCAAGGGGCAGCGCCCCTTGCAGGGGTCTAGGGGTAGAGTCCCCAATGGGGTTGAGGGGTAGCACCTTTTGTAAGGTCTAGGGGTAGTGCTCCTGGCGCATTCCTTATCACAATATAGGGCGATGTTGAGGGGTGGAACCCCCACCACCAAGCACAAATTAAGGCCTTCAAAACCTCACAAACCTTCATGGCAAATGTCATTTTCACGATTTTATCACTTATTTTTGTAACACCTAAAAGCCCCTAGGATAGTTGGGAGACTCCTCAATGTAATGTCCCTTATTTGGTATACTTAGAATTCTGCCCTAAAATCACAATTTCCAAGTAAGAGACATGTTTATTAAATTACAACTTCTGATAGACTCTAGTTTAACCTTGCAATAATGTTAGCCAATGATCCATAATATAACATAATCAATTGATTATTAGTATTGTTACATTTAATACAATATTTTTAACATGTATATGCATTGATCTAGATGAATTTCACAATGCCGAGTCAGAATTATTATCCCCTTAATAATCCTTCATTGGGGAAGATTAGAGAAGGAACCTCAAGAGAGTGCTAGGAGTCTTTCCTGCTTTAGCAAGGAATCTCTCCCCCTCAATCATGTACTTCCAGCTCTAGGAACCTCAAGAGAGTGCTAGGAGTCTTTCTTGCTCAGCAAGGAATCTCTCCACCTCAATCATTGAACTTCCAACTCTTCTTCCCATGAACAAATTATAGAGGGCTTAATAATTTAGATTGATAAAGCAATATGAATTACAACTCCTATCAAATATATATATATTCAAATATCTTGATGCATGTAAATACATGGAATTAATACATTCAGACATATGCATTAAATAGCATACCAATATCTATGAACTATATCACAGGAAGTAGATGACTCTTTATGTAGATAATTATTTCAGGCACCTCCCTGTAAGTATCGACCTGCAGATATTTCTCCAAAAATGATGATCAATGCCTCTTACTCTTCATTTCTTAACATATATATATCCTTGATGTCTGATTTGGAAGTTCATGTTCCTTGGGGAAAAGACGTTGAATAGAAGGACATGTTCTTTATTAATCACCCCCTTTCATCTTT